>CM019740.1:22784456-23061113 GCA_009761775.1 Ficus carica
TATTTTATTTTTCTAAATAATGGAATTTATTTTCGTTGACCACCTGTAAGTTTTCAATGTTAGATTACAATATAATTAAGGCCACGTTTGGTTCTCCAACTTGGTTTAAACTAAACTGTACTTTTTTCATCATGTTTTTTGTCTTTTCTGAAAAAAATTTTTGTCTTTTCTGAAAAAGTCAACAAAAATTACTATTCAAACTTAAAAATCTCAACTCAACTCAAACTGAACTTGTGCACCAAACAGGCCCTAAATAACGTTTATACAACATAATTTCATGATTAGTTAACGCTCCAGCACTAAATTTGTTTTATCTTTTTTAAATAAAAAAAAAAAACTAAAGAATTTTTCTTAATCTGTATAGAATTTGTGTTTGGATATCAAAAGATACACTTAGCATGGTATATATATACACAATGGGAAGATTATCTTAAGAGCTAGATTTTGTTTTACTAGAAGAAAGTTTAAACTTTCTATTTTTCCTCCATTAGGAGTTGTTTTTATAAGTCATTAAACTAATTTTCAATCAGTCTAATATATGATTGAGAGCATTTCTAAATCACATGTTGTAAATTTTTATCATGACGTATTTAATATTAACTAACCGTTGCGATATAGTTCCTACTTGTAATAATAAAGGAACCATCCTATGTGAAAATTCCCTTACCACAAAACCCAATGTGTAACTTAGGCATTTTGTTATTTATTTTAATCGGCGTTTTAATATAGTGAGGTATCCTTAAAATAATGTATATATTTTTTTTAATTATATTAGATATAATAAAAATCATATCAAAGTTAAAAAGTACATAAATTGACAAATGGTGATATGAATCTAATGATTTAAAATTTCATCCTACTAATATTTGGCTAATTTAAAACCAAACAAATATTGCAAAAGTTAGGAAAAAAATATTGAAAAAGAATTGTGTAATTGTCTAAAGGGAGTGAAGTTATTCCTTCAAAAGAAAGAAAGAGACTAATGTTGAATGGTCCACTAAATGCATAAATGTCGCTTTATAGTATCATTTAAATTTTGGCACATGGATATACATGCAAGCTGTGTTCAGTTTTAAGCGATATACAAGCTAGTTAAAGCAAAATTAATAAAATAAATATACCAATTATGGACCACGTTTGGACCATTTGTTCACTTCCAAGGCGAATCAATATCCCTACTTGAAAACTTTTTAGGAGCAATTAGTAGTGGTGGAAGCCTCCACAAGAATTTGGTTGAGAGAGCATCATTTGGTGGGAAGATATACATATACGTGTGTGTATATATATATATATATCCATTTTATGGCCAAATTTATTTTAATTATCGATTGTTTGCATGCTAACTTTCGTTATTGTCTCATCTCAAAAATCATCGTCCTTGCCTCACTTTTGGATTAATCCTAAAAATAGTCCCTAAACATAACCTCAATATTTGATTTCTAAGTTTATAAAATGCCTCAAAATTAACTTCAAACAATCTTGAAATGATAAAAATTAGTCTTTGTGCTGATCAGCATTAAAATCCATATGTAATAGATCACGTGCCGTCTATGGCCATTCAAATAACGACAAAATAGTCAATTTAGTAGCTTTCGGGGCACGATTGAATTTAGCACAGTGTTCATCTTCTATCCTTTATTATATATTAAATCCATCTGGTTTTCTCACTAAATATGTCATAATGTCTCATATATACTCACATTTGCAACTCATCGCTTCAACTATCCAAGTGCCCACCACTCACAACTTAGATGTTGTATATTTTCCTTTAAAAAAAAAAATACATTACTAATCAATGAATAGAATAACTAATTTCATTAATAAAATAACCAAAATGACTAAAATAGATTGATCAACTAATTTTATAAGTTTTATTTTAATAACTAAAACGGAATGTGATCAACTAATTTGAAACGTTTTAAAATTATAATTCGAAAATGAATTTGATGTAAATTAATTTCGTACTATAAATATGAATCACACGCATATTACTAGAAATCACGTTCTTAACATTTTCTTTCGGTCGTTTTCGGTTTTGGAATCATCCTCCTGTATACAGTTATACACAACTTGGCCCTCTTTTAGAGTGAAAGGTCTATTAGCAATAATATCCTTGTGATTGTATGGAATCCGAGCATTGAGAGAGACTGCAATGTATGTGCATGGCAAGACTAAACACTCTCTCTCTCTCTCTCTCTCTCTCTCTATATATATATATATATATATATATTTGTATATATATATATATATATTATAAATATATGGTTTTTAGTGCATCGTACTTGGTCTAATATCCGACCAAGTTGAAGATCTATATATAAATATTTATTAAGCTATAAAAATTAAACTGAAGATACATGTGTACGCATTTATATCAGCATTTCACATCACTTTCCATTTGCTCTCCACGTCCAAAAATGGCTTTCAACTTTTTCTGCTTGTCAATGGCAAGTTTTCATACACAAACATTGAATTTTTAACTGTATATAGTTAAAAATTTACACGATAATTACTCCACAAATTACAAAACTATTATGAGAATTTTAATGATAGGATGTCACCTTATAATTGGCATTAAACTGATAGTTAATTTGTATATATATATATATATATTTTTTTTTTTATAAGATCTGATGTTTAGATACATGTGATAAGGTAATCTTATTATAAAAAGCTTCTAAAAATATTTTAGAGAAATCTGTACCAATTTTAGTAATAATTTCTCAATCCTCAAATAACTGGTGGTGATCATTACCAATCATAACCATTGGTGATATTTTGTTTTTGTCAGTCTAGATTTTTTTCTTTTGTTGGTGCTTAAAACTTTTCTTGACATGCGTTTTCAGCCTCGATTCGCCTCTGGTCTATACTAATTTTGGGATGTAAAAATAACAATATTTGCAATTTTCTAGAAGGTTTTAGTGGCAGCAAGTTGATTTTGTCGCCATCACTAGAGCAATTTGTGATCTCTAAAATAATCATTTCTAAATCACGTTACTATCTATTTATGTCCCCAATTGTACTACCAGTTAAATTCATGATTTGGTTACTACTACTACTACAAAATGTGGATTCCACGACGGAACATCCACGACCGTTTTTTAACAAACCGTCGTGAAAATGCGGCAAAAACACGGAGCGAAACAGAGTTTCCGAAAACCGTCGTGGAAGAGCTTGCTTCCACGACGGTTATTAAAAACCGTCGTGGAAGCTTGCAAAAAAAAAAAAAAAAAAAAAAAAAAAAGAAAAAGAAGCTTCCACGACGGTTTTTAAAACCGTCGTGGAAGAATAGGATTCCACGACGGTTTTAAAAACCGTCGTGGAAGCTAAAAAAAAAAAATTTTTTTTTTTTTTTTTTTTTTTGCAAAAAAATTTTTTTTTTTTGTTTTTTTTTGCAAGCTTCCACGACGGTTTTTAATAACCGTCGTGGAAGCAAGCTCTTCCACGACGGTTTTCGGAAAACTTTGTTCCGCTCCGTGTTTTTGCCGCATTTTCCACGACGGTTTTTTAAAAAACGGTCGTGGAAGGGTCTTTTTTCAAAAAAAAAATTTTAAAATTTTTGGACTCTACCACGACGGTTTTTGGGGAAAACCGTCGTGGTAGGTACTAAGGCGGGAATTTTGAAATTTTTTAAATTAAATTCAATTTGTTGGAGCATGTATTAAAACCCAAAAAAATGTCCTCTTTCCCACCTCATTGCATTCCGAGCATTTTTCATTTTTTCACTCTCTAACTCCATACCCAAAGCCACCCAATTTCTTCCCTCTATTTCTCTCTCGCCACTCCCTCCCTACTTAAAATCTCCAAAAACTCACTCTATCTCACCGCGCCTCCTCTCTCTATCTCACCTCTCAAATTTTTCTCTTGGCTCCATTCTCCGATGGCCTCCTCCACCACTCACGCGGCCTCCTCCATTCTCCGACGGGTCCACCAAGGAACTCACGCGGCTTTCCCTCTCTCTCTCGCCACACTCCGCCCATACCGACGCTCGACAAGCCGGAAAGTTGTAATGTATATTGCTTGGGTAATGCACGGATTTGAGAATTTTTCGTCCAAAATGTTGATTTTGTTGATTGTGGTTGTTGATAAAATGTTCCGTCCAAAATGTTGATTTTGTAGATTGTTGAGTTGGGAAGATTCCATCCGAAATGCCCAAAATCCGTCCCCTATATTTTCGGTGATTGTTCATTGTGGTTGTGTTTTAAATTGAATTAAATTGGTTGGGTAAGGCACGGATTTGGGAAATTTCTGAAAAAAAGTGTTGATTTTGTGATTTAAATGTGTTCCAGAAAAAAGTGTTGATTTAGTGGGAATTCGTAAATTTTTTTTTTTTTTTTTGTTACCTACCACGACGGTTACTTGACCGTCGTGGTAGCTCTATTCGTAAAAATTTTTTTTTTTCCGTTGTTACCTACCACGACGGTTTTCAAACCGTCGTGGAATCCAAATATATACCACGACTGTGGATTCCACGACGGTTAGAAAACCGTCGTTTAAGTATTACCACGACGGTTTTTAACCGTCGTCGAATCTCTATTTTGTAGTAGTGCTAAACAAGTACACAACATTAGTGATCGGGTACAAAGTCACAACTTTTGCCACAGAAAAATACCGTCAGAACGACAAGCCCTGAGTAAACATGTGTTTCTCATAACACCGATAGTCGTGGCATAATGATCATGAATGTCCTTTTTACGTTTATTTTAATTTCAAAACAGGATTTGGATACCCACGTATTAACTCTAAGGTCCAGACTTAAAAGTCAATCTATATAGAAACTATGAGCTTTTGTTGCTTTAGATTGAGGTTGACGAGAGAATGAGTTAGATTTTTGAATATATTTTTCACTTGTGATTTCATTAAATTTCATTTATGAATGGATGGTGAACAAGAAGAGGGGAGAACACCACGGATCTTTTTTATTAAAAAAAAAATGATAACAATAAAAAAGTGTTTCTCATAGTGTAGATATGCAATGTTCACGTGTTGTAATATGTTAGAGGAAGTTAAAAACTAAAGTGATCAAATCTAAAAGAAAAATAAGTAGTTTCAATAGAAATGTGTACAATAAGTAAGTATTTTTGTACATTCTCCTACGGCATGACGAGTTTGAAGCACGAACCTTTATATTTTTGAACCTGGAGTGGTTAATATGAACTCTACTGCATGACGAGTTTGAAGCACGCGCGAACCTTTATATTTTCGAATTTGGAGTGGTAATATCAACTCTAAACCTTAACGACAAGTTATTTACAATAAAATTATCGATAGACTATTCATGAATGAAGATATAAAGAAGTAGTGTGATTATATTTGATAGAATTAAGAATAAATGTTGTTAAGATAGGTGTTTGGTAGCATTCTATATAGCTAGTGATTGAATTGAAAAAGAAAGAGAGGGGGGACCATGTACGCGGAGGAAAATTCAAGCTCATAAGAAGATGGGTTGTCGAGTGTGTCCACTAAGTTAAGTCACACGACAGTATCATTATTAATAACGAGAGAAAAATGCCCCCCCCCCCCCCCCAAAAAAAAAAAAAAAAAAAAACCTTGAGCAATAATAGTAATAATAAAAAATTAAAATAAAATAAAATAATTGAGGATGCTTCTGTTTTTCCCCACTTAAATTCAATCTTAATTTTTGGGTGGATAGCTTCGTTGTTGTTTTCATACGTTAAAACACTTTGGTTAGTTGCACTGTCGTACTACTAGCTACAGTTGACATTTGCTAGCTCACTTCAACAATAATTTTTTTGCCCCCTCCTAATTAAGTGTATGTACACACTCAATAATGCAGGATTTGAACGAGGGTATTTTATGATAATATGTTTTTTTTTTTTTTTTTTTTTCCTTCTTGGGTGGTTTTCCTTCTGCTTTCTCTCAAATAAAAGATGCCACGAATACTCGCGAGTATGTTGAGTCTTGACTGTTGACTTATTTTCGTGTTTTATTGGCTTTACACGGCATAACTTGTTGTTAGAAAAACAGTACGAACACTAGCGAGTATGTTGGAGTCTTAGAGTTCATATTTGTTAACTCATTTTCGTGTTTTATTGGCTTTCTTTCAAATATTAATGCAGAATTTGAACAAGTTACTGAACGTGAATTTTTTTTTTTTGTTGGGTGGTTTCCTTTCTACTCTCGAATATTCAACATGACATACATTTTAGAAAAACAACACAAATACTCGCGAGTGTATTGTTGAGTCTTAACTTAAAGTTCAGGTTTGTTAACTCATTTTCATATTTTATTGGTTGTCTTTTCAATAATGTTAATGCATAATTTGAACGAGAGTACTATATGGGAATTTGGCCTTTTTTTTTTCTTAGGTTGTTTTCCCTTCTGCTTCCTCTCGAATATTCAACACGGCATAACATGTTGTTAGACAAATGGTACGAACACTAACGAATATGTTAAGTCATAACTTAAAGTTCATATATGTTATCTTATTTTCGTCTTTTATTAGTCATGTTTCAATATTATTTTGACAACTCATTTAATTGCTTAAGTACTTTTAGTATTTAGTATTTATTATGTGGTCAAATTGTTATATTTAAATAATATGATAATTGAGAGACAATCAATGAGACATAAAATACACTTAGAATCGAAATGAATTTGATAGATACCCAATGCGGCAGAAATCAAGGTGATATAAACACATGAAAGGATGGGAAGGTTATAAACTCAGCTCTTTGTTAAAAGTGACAAGTTTCTTGAAGGTTAAAACTTACATTTGCTCTCAACTAAAGTCAAGGTCCACCAACGAAATATAACTTTCTTTTGAAAAAAAAAAAAAAAAAAAAAAACCTCTCCAAGGTTACAAGAGGTCGCTTAAAAAAGTTAAATTTCCACATCCTAGGATTCTATTGTACTTTATTTATTTATTTTGCCGAAGTTTAAACCAGATCAATTGTTATTGAGTTGTGGAGTTTAATTGTGATGTCGATTATGGTTCGATCTTGTACCTTTTTTTTTTTTTTTTTTCTGAAATAGTGAAAATTCGAAGCGACAAAATAAACGTAATAAACTATTATGATTTAGCGTGTAATTCAGAATAATTTTATCCATGATAAATTGAGAAGAAGAGTGGGCTATAATATCATTTAATAGTTGTCATTCAATTGAAAAAATGGGTCCAGAATTGTCCACACAATTCAGAGCAAGAGGCGGCTAACTGTCGAGTAGCTAGGAATTATCACCCATCCTTTCTTTTCCTTGTGAAAAAGTATGTCCCCTTCGTTATTTATGCCTTTTTCCAAATTTTTTATTTTTTATTTTTTGGGACTTAAAAAAAAAAAAAAAATCTCCAAATCTTGCTTTTCACACGAAATATATCAGAGGGGGTTTAACATGTTTCATAGGACTTTCCATCAAGTGAATTGCCAACTGTTGTATGAAGACTCAAAATGGCATGTGCTCTTGCTACATTTTGCCTCACTCTAAGAGTCAAGAGTGAAAAAGTAGGTACAACATGATGAAGCTTTCTAGCGGTGTGAATGTTTGATATCGTAAAAATCACGTCAAAGTGAAAAATATACAAAACTGACAAAACCCAATACGTATCTGACGGTATATATTTCCATAGTCTACCATAGACTGCTGCACATTACTAATTAGATTTTACATCTAATATTGCAAAGATTTGTATTTGATGCTAGAATAGTTATCTTTTTATTGGTCCTTTTCACCAAAATGCACAAAAATTGAATTTCCTACATGTATACTTACAATTTTTCAACAGGGAAACCAATAACAGGTTTTATTTCTGAAGCCAAAGAGCGCAGCTCGGTTATTTCTTCACTGCTGAGACTCCATCCAAGTGCACCAGTAAATTCTTCAGCCTGTTCTGCATTTTTGGCTCCTGGGATTGGCACCACGTTTTCTTGGGCTATCAACCAGTTGAGGACTACCTATACGAAGGAACATAATTTTCATAGAATCCCAGCTCGACTATCAAAAACATAATTTGGAAATCTCAAAAGACAAATATTTTTTTCATTAAATGTAACGAATACTAATTATCGAAAATTTTGCTGTGCAAGTGATGGAGAGACAGATAGTACTAGTGTTTCACGGGTTAAAAGGAATTCCCAACAACGTTAACTACATGCCAAAGTTAAGAAGAGATTTTCAGCTGACCTGTGTGGAAGTTTTGCTATAGTTTTCCCCAATTTCGCGGATTCTGTTTATTAAAGGTTGAAGCTGCACAGCAGATTCGTACGTCAGCAGTGAATTAGATACCTAAAGGAAGTAGATATTAGCACTAGCATTAGGCGTTACCTTTGTCAGAAACTCGGGGGTGTAGATTCGTCCTCGGGGACCATCTGGTGGATTTTCCGGTGTATACTTACCTGTAAGCACACCTGTGTATGGAGAAAACATAGAGCCCTGTCATTATTAAGTTGGACCAAAATATTGTCTAAAATAGAAACTAACAGTTGGATATCTGTCTTAAGAAAAAATGATTTCCTATATCACCTACTGATAGACAAGCAATGTCGATTCCTCATGGTAAACAACTCTTTTACTAGTTAATGCAAGATTAGTAACACACTACTAAACCAGCAGCAGAATCTAACAAGATAACGAAGTAAATGCACAAGAGTAGAAAGAGCAAAATGGCGAAATGCAAATGATTTTTCAGTCGGGTGAAACATAACAAAACAAGGACGCATAGTTGAGTGAGAATTAACCTTGAGCAATAGGTGAATAGGCAATCAAAGTGATCCCAAGTTCATCACAGGTAGCCTTAATGCCATTTTCCTCCGGCGCTCGGTAAATGAGGCTGTAATTCACTTGGTTTGAAGCCAGTGGGATGCCTCTCTTTTTAAGCCTCTCATATGCATCACGTAGTCTCTTTTCTAGAATGAGAAACCAAATGCATCAACATGAGCCGGTGAATTTTTTTGCAAAACCAATTTTCACCAAACCTTTCGTACTTTTTTAAAGGGCAAAGCGAGGTAAGGGACCGATTAGATAGTATACTCAACAGAAAAGAAAAAAGAGAAAAAAAAAAATTTATTTTACCGCTGTAGTTCGAAACGCCAACAGCCTTCACCAATCCCTGCTCAACGGCATCTCCAAGACCATCGATATACCCTGCGAAATTAGTTCTCCATCAACTAAGTTATTAAGAAAAAGAATAGGATTTGGTAGAACTCTCGTACATATCAAATCCCCTTGGCTTTAGAATTCAGTGGCAAAACAAATGAGTTGGATCATTAACAACCTTCATTTCCCCATATTCCAGGCCTGAGACCATCGAAAAAATTGCTCGATTACTAATAAGGAAGTAAAACTTAAAAGAGTTGGCAGATATATATTTAAGGTTGGATCACATTACAGACCAGTGAAGCTGATAGAGTTCAACTGAAGAAAGTCCGAGGCGACAGAGGGAATCCTTAAGGGCAGAGAGCACGCTCTGACGACCGAACCTCCATGGCAAAGCTGCAAACTTGGTTGCAACGGCAACCTCCACTTCTGGATCCTTTAGTTTCCTTTCCTTGATGAATCTGCATCAAAGGTGGTAAAGTTTTATTGCTATATTCATTAAAGGAATAAACTGCTGCAAGTGCAAGATCTTCCTTCATTCTGAAGAAACCGACAGAACAAATGGATAACCATCGACTTCCCAAAGTTCCTAGGATGTACCTTCCAAGCAGAGTTTCGGAATTTATGGCACCCATTGAAAACTGCTGGAAAGGAAAATATGAAAGTTTAAGATTTTTTATCGCTTCTAATGAAGAAAAATAAAGGGATCAATGAGGTTCTTAGCTCACCCTTGAGCCATAAACTTCGGCAGTGTCAAAGAAGGTTATACCGCGATCAATGCTGATATCAAAAGCAGCCTTGGCAGCTTTCATCTTTTTATCTGCAGTTTTCATACAGCAAAAGGAAGAAATTTTAACCGAGTCGTCTTCACAGATAGGACATATGAGACGATCTTTATTAGTCACAACCTCATTAGTCGTAACCGAAACAGAACGCAGGACAAGGTAAGGAAAACCATCTCACCAGTACTACTAACATGTAATTTCTGTTCCAGAAGAAAGACAAAACAGCAATACAATGATGAATATTGTTGACCTATTCTTACCGAAAAGACACACTTTCTTGCACTCTGAGGAAGTTATGGCATTCCTTCTAAAAATTGGTAAGATAGAATGTCAAGGCCTAAATTGTGCTTCTTTTTGTTCTTAGTGAAAAAGAAAAGAACTTTAGGACAAGTATTTAAGAAAGTATTGATTGGCACGGAGCCTGATTATCATCCTGATGCAGAGTTAGCACGAGGGGTTGACCTTTAGTAGGGTACATCATGATTTTGGCACGTATTTTGGTTTTCCTAATAATAAATAAATTAGGAAGCAGTTTTGAGAATTAGAATAGATAGAAATACATTGAGTCTGTCCAAGAGGCGTGAAGTGTGTGATTTCTTTGTAATGTTCCTCTTCATCCTAGTAAAAACCTGCGGCGACCGAAAGTGGACGTAACTTTCACATTGAGGATGAACCACCGTAAATTCTGTTCGTATGCTTACTTATCTAATGTATTATATTATTGTTCTCGTTAGTAAACGGTTAAGCATCTAATCTCTAACAAGTATGCTTAAACCTTAAACACTCTTGCATCTAAAAGCTGCTAAAAATATCTCAAGCATAATGCAAGACCAAGCACATGTCAATGTTGTTATAGCACTCTATAATCTCATCAATTAAAAAATTAAGCTCCAAATACAAATGGGTTTTTTAATCTTTGATTTTTATGTTTGTATAATATATATATATATATATATATCGTACAATTTAAGCAAATTAATTTTAATGAGGCTTACCATCCCACTCAAAGTTGTTCCAATAGGTGGTGTCACCCCAAGACCAAGCACCAATCCCAAGCCTGGTGACCTTCAAATCAGAACCGCCCAATTTCACCTTATTCTCATCCGCCGTTTTCAGAGCAGCAAAATCCTCGGAAGCAACGGCTCTGATTCTGTGAACTCTCGTGTTGCAGCTGAAAACCGAGAAACACGCAATACTGCTCACGTGCATAGCCATAGCTGGCTCAAACCTCAACCTCGGAAACCACACAACGCTTGATGGAAAACCAATGTATATATTCAACCCAAAAAAAAAAAAAATTCCCTGCTCAAACACAACCTGGGACACAGAGGAAAAAAAAAATCAAGAAAAAAAAAAAGGAAAAATGAAAAAAACTGTCAGTATAAC
Source organism: Ficus carica (assembly GCA_009761775.1). Taxonomy (NCBI): domain Eukaryota; kingdom Viridiplantae; phylum Streptophyta; class Magnoliopsida; order Rosales; family Moraceae; genus Ficus; species Ficus carica. The sequence goes on from CM019740.1 coordinate 22,795,682, forward strand.
TTTTTTTTGTGGTTAAACAACAAAATAAAAAATTAACGTGATAAAACCAATAGTTTTCTAGAATTTTGCTTTTTTTCTCGGAAGTGGCCAATTGGGAAACTACAAGAAGAAAGAAACAGTATCTCGATATAAAATTTGGTGGGCTGGGGAGAGCAAAGAGAACGTGGTCGTTGTAGTGTACACGTCACGAGAAGCTTATTGAGATAGTGGACTTGTATGAAAAGCCATATATATCATATATATATATATATATATATATATCACGTTTTGGCACAAGAAGACTCTTGTGGGCTTGTGGTGATGGGATGGCTTGTCCAATGCAAAGGACTTGAAATTTGGGTTTTTGATGGTGGTTAGGCTTCTATTTTGCACTCACCAGCCCATCTCTCCAAGCAAAAAGTGACGGACAATAGGTTTGAACACAATTATAGCATTTATCTATGCTATTTCCTCTAACAAAAATTTGAATTTTTATTTTTTAAACCTATAAAGTAAATAGGCATATAAAGGCTCTAAAAAAAGGTTTATAGGGTCCGTTTAGGATATATATACTCTACGTTTTTTAAACATCACATCAAAATTAAATATATACAGGCATTTCAAAAATTTTATACAGAGCTTTTCAATAGATTATTTTTCAGCACCTAAAGTAGAAATCATCAAGAAACCATAACAAAAAAAAAAAAATTGTAATATTACTTTATTGTAAATTGACGTTATATAGTTTTAAAGTCATGTTAAATATTTACCAATTTAAAACATTCTTTTAGTAAATATTACAAACTCTGTTATATTAGAAAAATAATCATTTTTAATATTTGGTCAATGTCATAAGTTCAGTCATTTGTAGTACATCAACTAAATCATTAGTTTTCTTTTTTCTAGCCAAAAAAAAAAAAAAAAAACACTACTGATTTGGTCAATTGCTAATTGATTTAGTGGTCAACCATTGACTATTAATTTATCATCCCTTTTAATTTAAAAATAAATAAATTGTTACATTTATTGATAGAGTTTGCCCGCTTTGATATGAAGTTTTACATACACTAAATATATTACTAACTTTTATAGATCTAAGATAAAGTCCACGCCTGATTATGACTATTGATGTGCTAACAAGATTTTATTATTATTTTTTTTTTGGGATAAATTTCCAACAGATTTAGATACATACATTATATATGTTTTTTTTTTTTTTCAATCCCCAATATAAGAATTCATATGATTTGGTCCTCATTTTTTTTCTTCCATTAATAGGTCTCTGGACTCTTTAAAAATATAATAAAATTTGGTTCCCCACCTATATATAGTTCGGAAATTAATGAAGTAAAAAAAAAATTTTTTTTTTTGAAACCGTGTCAGGAGGTGTTTTGTTTAATATTAGCTCTCAGATTCTTCATGCCGGTTATAAATTGTCTCATCATTTACGTACTAAAAGTTAGTTCTCGATCAGTTACCCTCGGAAGAAAAAAAAGAAAGAAAGAAAGATAACTTTCTAATATATAAATCTATCTCTATAGACATACAGCATGTGAGAACTTCTACATGTTCGTCCACTGGCATATATATGTTACGGTAAACTAACAAAGAACTTTTTATGTTCTATGGGAAAAGGGTCAAGGCAAGAAGAAGAGAAAAATATCAGCACATACACATACATATATATAGGCATATATAATCATAAAAAATCTTCAACATCATGTCCTCATATAGCAGGAATAAATAAACGTGTCTGTACTCTTTTTGGTTTCGGTTTCTGTTAAAAAGCATATGCATATATATATATATATATGGAGCATAATGTGGGCATATACTGCAATATGTATAATGGCAACATCATGCCCTTAGGCCTTAGCTTTGAGTTCCAAGCGTAAACGCACTGAGTTAGCTATATATAGCTTCTCTTTTTGATTTTCCTTTTCAGTGAAAAGCATACGGGTTTTTTAATATAATATTGCTATGTTTGGTACAGTGGAAAAGTGGGAGGAGAGAAAACATTGACGGGATTTTAGAGTGGAAAAGAGAATTTTTATGTTGTTCGGTATATAGGAAATTGAGAATGAAGGGATTATATAGGTGCACCATTTTTTCTATCCTTTCCAACTTTGAAAAGAAAATGAAAAAGAAAAAAAGGCATAAAAACAACTATATTTTGTTTTTAAGTGTACCTTATTTGCTCACTTTTTACAAGTTATAATGGTAACAAATATTTGTACACAATTTCCTCCTCTTTTCTTTAATTCCCTCTTAGCAAACACAATGAAAAAATAAAAGAAAAACTAAGAGTAATTATTTCCTTTTGATTTTGTTGATCATTTAGGTTTTAGTCTTATCTTTGCTTCCTATGTTCCACCCCACTTACCAAAATATAAAGTGTTAAGACATTGATAGGTAATTAATAGGAAAATAATAAGAAATTTGAATGAAAATAATAAAGTTATATAACTTAAGTGAGAGTTTATTCCCGTCTCGTTTCTCTCCTATCAAATAACGGTAGGTTCTAAATTTTTTTTACTACTAGTCCCTTCACCCCTCTCCCTCCCTCCACTTTTTCTCCTACTTAATTAAGAAGCTCTAAGGTTTTATTCTTTTTCCCTTGTACAAAATTTTTTATGGCCCAAAATAGAAAGGGAAATGAGCTAGAGAACTAGCAACAAGAACTAGTTGATGCTCGTTAACTACTAGTTATCACAAGTGGAAGATAATTTCGCTCTACGCCTTCAAACTACACACACACACACACACTATGGGTATGCGTTGATTTATTCATAATACGTATATATCGATACATGAAAAGCAGTACTTATTAGTTTTATTGTTTAGAAGCTCTATTATATATATAGTATGCATGCATGTGAGGGCTAAAGTTATCGTGTTATAAGTTGTTTACATTTGATTTTCATGTATATCTGTTAATTAGTTCAGTTGATTTTGGTTTAAAAATGTAGAAATATTGATGAGACCACTACCTAATGTTGCTAATGATTACTAATCAAATTGAGTTTCATGCCACGATGATAAAATGTAAATCACCGGTATGGGTATGCGTATGCGTATAATATTTTACATATATTTTCTCAGCTTTTTTCTTCTCTCTCTCTCATTAACCCCAAACTTAAGTAAACCCTAATTTTCCATAGTTATTCAAAGTACTACCGTATTATAAAAGAATAACTATATATGTACAATATGAACCCGTTAAACAGCAGCAATTCTTTTTCTCGTTCTATTAGACATATGGTAAAAGTACGACTAATAACCAATTTATATACAGAATTTGTAACGAAAAGAGAGAGGGGGGGGGGGGGGGGGGGGGGGTGTTCATTTATTTCCGCTCTGCTCTTGCAGTGTTTTGATCAGATCAACGCAAACAACAAGCAGTTATTTATGAATTAATTCTTTTCGTAAGACAATTTGGGTAAGTAAATATTATCAACTGATTATATAAGCTTTGCGAACAGCTTATCCGCTATCTTCAACACAACTATAATTAAGTACTGATATTATTATTATTTGACTATATTTTTAAGTTTTAGAAGAAGCATACTAAGAGCTTATGGTAAGGAAGTGCCCACAGAATGACATCTGTAAAAGAGACACTAGATCAAAATACTCCAGTAGTACTGATGTATATTAGTTAATTCTACAATTTGAATATATAAAATATAGCTACACACGTGAACACACACACACACACACACACATATTACATAGCTACTTAGTTAAGCAACAACATATACATATATACGCTCAAAGGTGGAGCCAAAAATATATTCCAGTGGAAGCGCAAAGGTGGGGCCAAAAATATATTCCAGTGGGGGCGTACACCATTTTTTTTTTTAAGATAAAATATGTTTTACTAAGGGCTATGTGAGAATTTATAATTTTATTGGGTTTATGTGAGAATTTTTAATTTTAGTTGGGGTAAAACAGTAAAATTATAAACATAGAATTAATTTTAGTATGAATTATGTGAGAATTTTTTATATTTAATGGGGGTAAAGTATGAAGTATATGAGAACTTTTTATTATTATGAAGTATATGAGAACATTTTATTATTGGTAAGGGGCAAATTGTAAAAAATGATAAAATTTTTGAGGTAAATTGAAAATAACAAAAAACTCAGTGGAGGCGGTAGCCCCCACTCGCACCCCACATTGCCTACGCCTCTGTATATGCGCACTACACTATGGAAAAAGAGAGGAAATTAAGGTTTACAATATCTTATAGCAGTTATATTTGTTAACTTGATTGTATCTAATAAATTGCATATTTATAAAAGCATTAATGCATATAATATACTACTTTTCTTTGTTAAGCTAGACGAAAAAGAGAAATAAAACCCCATACGTATAGTGAGTCTCAAGCACTTTTCAAGAAATTACTTGCAACATCTAGAAAAATAGTTATCTTCCAAAACCAAAAAGCCATAGCTAAGCCGCTGGCGCAACATTAAGTGAATCATCATTGTCGCTGTCATATCTGTCATTCTCTTCACAAACATGAAGCTCTATAACAAACCGACTCTCATCCTCGACAAACAAATTGGAAAGACGGAATAATTGTTTCTTTTGACTATCCCCATTGAGTGGATTGGTATTGCGCAAAATGATTTTAAACAAAAAAGGGTACTCAAAAGCGAACTACCTTAGAAAATGAGCACATTTACAACTAAAATATATGATATGAAAAGCCCTAGCTACAACACATCTCTTATTTATAGATCAGAAAGGAATAAGAACATCATTAATATCCAAGATATTATTCGATTCCCCCCTGGTCCCTGATTGAAATGTAAACTTTTCTTGATGTTCTAATTTGCTTGTCGTTTTAATAATGTAGAAGTTGATGTGGAGGAAAAAGCTTCATAGCATTGGTTAAGAAAGATTATAAGGAGTGACTTTTCTAGGGTTAATCACCTCCATTCATTTTGCCAACGTGGCATTTGGGATGTACACGTAGGCTATGCTCATGGCAGCTGGCTGCATTGCTACTCTCCACACGTGGATGGAATAGCTTATGCACACTCTCAAGCTACACTTTCACATCCAGATCTACTGCCACGTTGGATATCCTCGATATCCGGCCCTTGAAAAAATTATAAGTAGGTAGCAAAAAAAATCTATTTAAATAAATGGTGATGATAGAAATCAGTAAGTGTACTAAGACATCTTAATTAAGTCGGCACAAATAATTTTAAAATAGTATTTAATTGAACAAAAAATTATCCATATCTTTTGTGCCAGTGATGTACCCTCCTAAATATCTTACTCTACTTTTTTTGTTTTTTTAACTTGAAGTGAGATGATTCAAACGTTACAACTTGTGGACGTAAAGTCAAGTGTAAAATTAGAATTAAGTTATGCCTACACCACCTAGTATGCTTATTCTATTTGTGCATATTATTTCTTAACTTTATGAATCATATGTAGCATTCTGTTGAGAACGAGCTTTAATTTCATTTTGACGTGTAAAAATTTCATAGGTTGAAGGAATTTTCTTTTAACATTTTATAAAGAAAACTGATACCCGCAAATAATAAGTATATATCAAAAAGGGGTAAAGTTTTGATTAGAAATGCTTTCCTATTTAGCAACTGAATGTGATCCTTTTGCCAGAGATGTAATATGGTGCTCAACTACTCCTTTTTGTGAGGCTCAAGTGAACTGAGATTTGACATTCCTTCTCTCGTGTTAGGAATTACTTGTAATAATGACAAGCATAAACATTTTTTCTCCTATTAGATTTTTATTCGCTAGTGGTTTTACTAATTGACAAGAGGCTTTTAATGAGATCTTCTATCAATAAGAATGATTTTCAAAAGAAAAGTTATGGGGCTTATCTTCATCAGTTCATCTATCAATATGATTGATTTGCGAAAGAAAAGTTGCAGCTTATCTTTCAATGTTGCTCAGTTACTCGCTTGCTCAATTAGTTCTCTCTCTCTCTCTCTCTCTCTCTCTCTCTTTTTCAATTGCCTTGATTGCCCTTTTGGGTTGTAATGGTTGAAACTTGAACCAATTGATTTTCCCTTGCAACTTTTCTTTTCTTTTATTATGTATAAGATTGAGGTGCTTAGCAGAGCCGGAAAGATTCAAATATTATTAGATGCCATTCTAGTTATTAAGATAAAATACTTATATCTGTCATTCACCTTAAATAAATAAAAAAATCTCTATGTTATCCCCATATTTGCTAATGCAAACTCTAGCTCTCCACTGGGCATTCAATTCTTGTAACGTCGCCGGGGATTATTGTATCGACTAGTTTGCATATGACCTATAGTTAAATACTTGTGCACGGTATAAATCGGATGAATATCATATGTTTATCATAAAACATGTCCATATTTTTCCGCTTAAATCTTTCCATTCAATAATTTTCCAAAACGCGCTATACTACTGGGATGAAAAGTCCTCATGATCACTTGTCTCAGAGCACTTAATTTTGTGCAACACCAAGTTGAGATTGGTTTGGATACCATCTGTCAAGATGTACCTACGTAGATATTGTCTAATCTATTCTTATATATTGTTGGATTGTTCCTCCATCTATATTAACATTTTTCCCGTCCCACATCAGATACACGAACATCGATTTGGGTTTATTGAAACTATAAAAGCTACTACAAAAAAAAATGATCTTTAACTGACAATTGATTTGGTAACATTTTAGCCTAAAATGTTACCGCAAGTATAATTTACTGGTAATTGTTCAACAATATAACTGAAAATGTAGTTTTGTGTACTACAATTTGATTATGCAATACGTTATCTGTTGTAATTTGATTATAAATATTGGTTGTTTTCTATGCTAAAATTTAAATCCAAAAAATCATAATTAAACTTTAATGACATCTATTTTTACGAGAAATAATGTTACTAAATGATATATAGAAAAATTCTTAAATATAAAATCTATTAATATAATTTAATGACATTTTAAAATGTCACTACGTAGTGACATTAATGTAACTACATAAAGGTTTAGTGACATTTTCAAATGTGACTGATAATTTAGTAGACTGATTAACTGTCTTTTAAAATCTATAGGAAGAGAATGTGAGCTTTAAGAACTTCAAAAGCTAGTTAATTGGATTTTATTAATATTTTTTTTTTGGTACTTTATAACTTTTACTATGTAAATCATATATGTAAAAGTTATGATATTATATATGTAAATTATAACATAACTTCAAAAGTTATGTTATATATGTATAATCTAATAATAATTTCACATATAACTTCATCATACGGTGAAGAGTTCGAATCTCTCACTTCAAATTAAAAATAATAAAAAAAGAAATGATATATGTTAATATTTCCTGCCAAAAATTGAGAAAGATATGATATTAAAATAATGCAGTTGTTTTCTTGAAAGTTGCTCATAATTAACCGCAGCTATCAAATATTATATTATAAAAAGATGAGCGATCAAATATTACTTTTTTTGTTTTCCCCCTTCTGATGAGAGCTATTATTAATTACTTGCTCTTATATTCTTTCCTCTCGCCCGATAATTAAAATTGCATGCAAGTACCGTAGTTTATATAAAATTATCAGATAAGCTTACTTTGGTAAGATTCACATTTAGCACTAATTAATCGTGATAAGGCCTGAAGTGTAACCCTCGTCCTCATCAAAACAATCTAGTGTCAAAAAGGAACAAAGTGCACCATGACCACCCAAAATTACTTCCAGTAACGCCTTGTTAATCGACCAATATTGTTACACATATATAATCACATGTGTGTGTCTATATATATAAATATACATACATATATATATATATATATATATATAGATAAGATCACGATCAACTCAAATGGTGAAAGTCCAAGCTCTTGTTTAATATGTGATTTTAAATCTTTTACCCAATTTAAAGAAATTAGATTCCTTTTTCACACGGGTTGTTCTCATCTGCTTCTTACTTTTTTTTTTTTCTTTTTTTTTTTTTTTTTGTAGGGTTGTTTCTCATTATCTTTTTATGATAATAATTATCGACGCTCCGCATTTACTTTTAACCCAAAAAAAAAAAATTGTACTTCAAGTATGATTGATCAATATATGATGGCCCGTCTCTTCACTCCAACAAATAATATATCATGAGCTTGAAATTATATTCGTAAAAATAATAACAATTCTTCCGAGTATATTCTGTTAACCAAACAACATTTTCCATGACAAAACTATATCTTCATCTGCCTTTGATGATAACCGTTGAATACAGTTTTTTTTTTTTTTTTTTTTTTTTTTTTCAATAAGTAAGTTATGAGAGTGAATAATACAACGGCCGAAACAAACGTTATTGAAAAACGAGAATTGGTAACCCCAAAAAAAAAAAAAAAAAAAAAAAAAAAAGAAGCTGTTATTGGTATAAAGTGCATATAATTGGTATATAGGAAATGCATAGATGAGTATTAACATATAGATATAGTAGCAATGATAAGTGTACTACCATTGATAAGCTCTGAATTAGAGTAGTACATAAAGCTGAGTGTATTTAAGTACAACTGATTTTTACTAAAGATTAGAGAAAATCAGTAGTACTACTCACAGAAACAAGTCAAAAGCTCCAATATATAAATATAATAAGAAAAGACACACGTCTTCTATATTTCAAATATATGCTAATCTCAAGCCCACATTTGACGTTTAATTTTAAGATATATTAACCTAAAATACTTTAAATAATTATCTAGTACACTTGACTTTAAACTAGTAAAACTTATTCCTCGTAAAATAGTTATAACTAAATATGGGCTAGTCTCTCTTTCTCTCACACTAGAGAGAGAGAGAGAGAGAGAGAGAGATACCCACATACCTGTATACAATATAATTCAAAACCCTAGAACAGCACCTTTCCTCATTGGTATAACCAACAAAATCAAGCAGCGGGGGCGACAGTAACCCCATCGTCATCGTCGTCGTCGTCATCGTCGCCGTCGCCCTCATTCTCCTCATTCGAGAAGAGTGGCGATTTAACCAACTTGTCCTCACGAGTAACAAGCAAAATCGAAAGGTTTTTGGGTTTCTCGCTGTCAACAATCACCATTTCTGCGGCTAAGTACTAAAGGAAAACAGGAGAATTAGCTAGAATTTTAAGGAAGAGTAGTAGTACTTGTAATTTAAGGTTGCTCTAGCAGCTCATGAATTAATTAAGCAAGAGTTGGTCTCCAATTTATAGCAAGAGCAAAAGGCCAATGGCTCAAGTTGAATGTGAGAGAAGGGGCAAATTACACGATAGCCAGCTCTCAGTGGTAGGGAAGGGGCAAATTTTGGATGTGAAAGAAAGACGAGAGAAAGAGAGAGAAAGTTAGCAAGATTGAGCTCCACTAGTGGTGATCCAGGTAGCAAATAATAATGAGGGCCCGCACGTGAGCTGAACTCATGGAAGGTGGCTGCGAACACATTTCCACGCATGGTGGGAACATCCCATGCACACTCTTCCTCATACAACTTGGTTATGTTCCGGTGACAGCTTGGACTTTTACATGTGTGTGTCGATACTACTACATTTGACCTCTTTAGCGACGACATTACTGGCAACAACAATTGTCGTCGCTAATAAACGACAATTTACGACGACATATCATCACTAAAACTGTCATCATTTTTTAATAAAACATTGTCGTTGCTTAAAAAAACTAATTGGTGATGGCAACCCATCGCAAAAAAAAATATATATATCTTCAGTATTTGCGATGACATCATCGTCACAAATAACCATTTACACGCCAAATAATGAATGGCAAGAGTTTTTTGGCGTCAATAGATGTCATTTACGATGATAATGTCGTCGCAAATAATTTCGTACATTACAGCTGGCAACAACTATGAATTAACTTATTGGGAATCTATTTGCAATGATTATGTCGTTGCAAATTCTTAAAAATTCAATTTATTTGTGAAAAAAAGAGGGTCAAAATGGCGGTTCCTAAAATATTATTTGCGACGACATGTGAAAATTGTCGTCGCAAATAATGCTTTGAGAATCTTCCCTAAATTTAAGACGGATTATTAAAAAATTTGGAAATTTTGAAAGTATTGTCGTCGCAAATACTTGAGCATTAAGAAGCTTCTTAATGAATTCTATGAAGACAATGTCATTTCAGTGGTTATTTGCGACAACAATTAAGATTATTAGTGACGACGTGTCGTCGCAAATAAAAATGGGTATAACCCAGATCAGATAGACTTCTTCTTCATTTTCCCTGCGATTTTCTCTCTCCCTCTCTGATTCTCTCACTCTCCCTCTTTCCAACATTTTGCCCCAAAAAACTCCGAATCTCTCCGTCTCGGATTCCGACCACCTCCACCGGAAAAAAATAGTCCCCGTCACCGCCGTTCCCTTGCCGCCGAGCCCCCTTTCCTGCACCGCCCTAGCCCGCCGAGCCTCCCCCCTTCGCCGCCGATTCCGACCCCTGTTCTAGTGGGTTTGGTTTTTGTGAGGTTTTTTTTTTTTTTTTTTTTTTTTTGGTATTTTGGTTGATGATGATGATGATATGATATTGTGGCTTCTTAGTTTTTTTTTATGTTGATTTTTTTTTTTGATTGAATGATGATAATATTGATGATGATGTAGTTTGATGTTTTTTTTATGTTGAAATTTTTTTTATGGTTTAAAAATTATATATAAGTAAAAAATTATTGAAATTATTTTATTAACTAAAATTAATTACATAATAAATATTTAAATTAAAAAAGAAGTATAAAATGTTTAAAAATAAAACATTAATTTTAGAAATATTTAGAAAAAAATTCCTTATTATATTGAAATAAAATGTTAAAAAATGTTGAAATAAAATTTACAAATTGAAAAAAAAAATTTATAATATTTAGATTAATATAACCAACAATTATATAATTTAAAAAATAATTAAAAACTTTAGTAAATGTTTAAGAAATTAATAATAATTAATAACTTAATAATAATTAATAAATTAGCAATAATAATTTATCAATATAAATTAGTAAATTAATAATAATTAAGAAATTCATAATAATTAAGAAATTAATAATAACTAAGAAATTAATAATAATTAATTAATTAATAATAATTAATGAAATAGTAATAATTAATAATTAATTAAATTAAAATTTTAATATTAATTAAGAAAATAATAATAATTAATAGAAAGTCATAAGACTTCATAAATATTTTTGAATTTCAAATATGTTTTGATATGTGGCTATACAGTCACAAAAATAACGTACATGAGTATGAGTTTGTTTTTATTTTGCATATGCATTCATAAATTACCCTTAGACTCGTTCGAGGATTATTACGTAGTAACCAATGCTTGAATTGTCCCGTTTGGATAGTTTGGTATTGTAATTTGCATATTTGTTATTCAATTGCACTCGCGCCTTTGGTAGATGTTATGACACGTCTTCGTTTGTTTTTCCTGTGTGCGCTCAATTACACACTTAGGAGAACTAAGGGGAGATGCTGCCGAAATTTCTTCAAAAAAAGGGTGTTGTGTGATGAGTGGCACAATACGTAAATTGCAATACTAAATGGGATAGGGCTTTTCCATGTACATAGGATTAGAGTAAAGGTGGTGTTTAGAATTGCAAGCATATATTTTCCTACTGATTGACTGCGGTGATTATTTTGTTATTTTTTGTATTCAAGATGCCGATTGACAAGAGTTGGATGCATTTAAAAAATTGATTGTCTGATCAGTATTGGGAGGGATTATGTGCTTTTATTGATTTTGCTAAAAAACATGCAGACGATGATGGTTATATCAATTGTCCTTGCTGAAATTATTTGAATCATGAGATACTGCCAATAGAAACCGTTAGAATGTGCATACATCAATGTGGTTTTAATGCAATGTACATGAAGTGGAGTTATCATGGTAAAGTAGACACTAGTAAAAAATTGTGGATTACACGACGGTTTTTTACCGTCGTGTAATCCAGTGTCGTGGAAGATAACACGACGGTTATTGAACTGTCGTGATATCTCAATGTTACACGACGGTTAAAAACCGTCGTCGAAATAAGGTACACCGTAGTAGATACAAGTAATATAGAGACATTACACGACGGTACTTGGCTGAACCGTCGTGTAATGTCTCTTTTATTAAAAAAAAAAATTATGGTTTTTTGGTGGTTTCTCACGGCTGGCCTAACCTGTATGTTATCTAATACACGATCCAAGATGGTAACTTCAATGATCAAAGTAAAATTACATATCAATTTTTACATTACAAGTTCACATATCATAATTAATGAATTGTATTACATGGCTAGCCCATTCTCCCCTAATCAAATTCAAATCCACAGAAGCAAAAAATTCTTTACTTTCAAGTACATCAATTCCATTCAACACTATGTCCCTCATTAAACCTAAAATAAAATAACCACATTCAACACTTCCCTCTTGGAGAGGACAAGGACGGTTCGAGATTTTTGTTTTACAGTCTCGTCTCCTTCTTCTAATCCCTTCTCCGGTCATAATCTTCCAATCCGTTAGGGCCCTAGTAAATTGATAAAGTTCAAACTAATTAAGATGTATATAATTAAGATTAAATATAAGAGAAACTCATTCAGGCATTTCATCGAGTATGTTGTGGGCGCAAAAAATTTATGTTGAAAAATGTGTGTAAAGTGCCAAAACCAATCACAAACCATTCATCTACAAAGAGCAACATTAAAAACAAAAACATTCATGTTCAAAAATGGATATTTAATGGAAAACAACAATACAAGAGAGCAAATGTGTTTTAGTTTATATACAAAGTCACCTTGCTTTTCTTTTAAAAAGAATATGCACGGCCACACGAAGAGGGAGGCAACTTCGGCAACGGCGGCTTGAACGGATTCTAAAAGAGTGGTGGCAACGGGTTGGTGAAGGATGTGGGTACTTGAGAAATGTAGAGAGTGTGAAGAGAGAACTTAAGAAATTCGTGCGGAGATGAAGAGAAACGAGGAGGAAATTGTATTTAAGTTACGAGTTTTGACGCGCGGATTTCGAAAAATTAAATTTGAAAATTTTTAAAATTTTTAGAAGATTACACGACGGTCTATTTAGAACCGTCGTGTAATACCGGGGATTACACGACGGTCGTGTAATCCCTCCCTCGGGGGACATTACATGACGGTCCCGGGGGACCGTCGTGTAATCCCCGGTATTACACGACGGTTCTAAATAGACCGTCGTGTAATGTCCCCCCGAGGGGCGGATTACACGACGGTCCTGGGACCGTCGTGTAATGTGGCGGATTACACGACGGTCCCGTGGGACCGTCGTGTAATGTCCCCCCCGAGGGGCGGATTACACGACGGTCCCGGGTGACCGTCCGGGACCGTCGTGTAATGTCCCCCCGAGGGAGGGATTACACGACGGTCCCAAGGAACCGTCGTGTAAAGTGGATTTTACACGACGGTTCCAAAGAACCGTCGTGTAATCTATCTTTTGTAGTAGTGAGAAGTAGTTCAAATTAATGAGAATGTCATGAGTGAACCTGTGAATGAGATGATGGTTGTTTTGCATGACGTTGCTGGAGTTAATAAAGATGATGAGCTGAGGGTGATGCAAGTTGATGATGATAATGCGCAACACGATGAGTTAAAAGTTATGTTCTCCGAGCTTTAGATAGAATTAAGGGTGTACGAAGTACTTATCTTTGAACTTCCTAGTCAAATTGATGCACTCTACAAGTGGCCTAATATGAGTGCGTTGATGTTGTGTTAAAGCTATTAAAGGATGCTTTCCCCGACAGAGTTAAGCTAACTGATTCTCATTATGAGTCCAAGACGAAACTTGGCAAATTCAGATTGAGCTACGAGATGATCCATGTATGTAATTATGATTGTACTTTATTTTGGAAGGAAAATGCTAATCTTCAGGCTTGTCCGGTATGTAAAACAAGTTAATGGAAGAGCAAGAGGTTAAAGGGTAAGAAAGTCCCGTGGAAGGTACTCCGTTACTTTCCGTTGAAGGATCGGTTGAAGTGATTGTATGCCTTGCGGCACACCGCTAAGGAAATGACATGGTACCATCGAGGGCATTTGAATGATAAATATTTGATGCGCCATCCAGTTGATGGAAAGGAATAAAGGGATCTTGATGAAAAATTTCTTGACTTCACGCGTGAATTGCGAAACGTTCGTTTGGGGTTAACTACTGATGGTTTCAACCTATTTGGAAAAATGAGTGTCCCGTACTCTATATGGCTTATGGTTATGACTGCTTACAATCTACCTCCGTGATTATGTACCAAAGACTCATATAAGATGTCAATACTATTGATTCCTGAACCGAATGCTCGTGGAAAAGATATTGATGTATTTTGGCGACCTCTAGTGGATGACACTACTACAGAGTGTGGATTCCATGACAGAGCTTTCATGACCGTTTTTAAAAAACGGTCGTGGAATGTAGGCTAAAAACACGCGTGAACGTGGATAACTTGTGCATGATTTTCAATTTGAGCTATATGATATAGGTTCCATTGAATTGTTCTATAGTTTTCTTTCTAAAGGCTTAAGGTGGGGTTAGGAATTTACAAAGTTTTAAAGTCAATTTCTTATTTGATTGGAACTTCGAAGGATCTATGTACCATAAACATGAATTTACATGTTTGTATTAGGTTGGTTTTGAAACTTCTTAGATCAACTATAATAATAAATAAATAAATAAAAACCCAAAAAATGTGTTTCTTTCCCTCTATTTTTTTTTTCTTTTGCTGAAAAGTTTCTTCACTTACTATATCTTTATTAATGTTATTTCTTTCTTATGCAATAGTTTTCCGCTTTGCAAGTTTAGCATGTAGTTAACATTTATGGGGTGCAAATTTTTTTTTACAATTAAAGCACATTCCATGACGGTTTTTCATGGAAACAGTCATGAAAGGTACGCATTCCATGATGGTTTTTCATGGAAACCGTCGTGAAAAGTACACATTCCACGACGGTTTCAAAAAAACCATCGTGGAATGTTCTGCACCAAAAATAGAATGGCTAGGTAACTATGGCCTTCCATGACAATTTCAAAACCGTCGTGGTAGTTTTCACTTTTAACTTCTACACGGTAGAAGAGAAACACTAGTACATAAAAGTTTGCATTTATCTTAAATATTGTTAAAAAAATGTACGTTAAAAGTTCTAATTCCTACCTAGGACATGAATATTTGTAGTATTCTTTCTATTTTTGTTATCTTTATAAGATATAGCTATACGAACAATAATATATGTTTTGACTTTTTGGCTTTTAACTTCATAGAATATGAATGCATATGATTTCTTTGTTTTTGTTGCCAATATATATATATATATATATATATATATATAAAGTTTTGGCTACCTTTTTCTTTTTTCTTTTTTCTTTTTTTTTTTTTTTTTTTTTTTTTTGAAGGTTCTTTTCTTAATAGAATTCATGTACGAACAGTTTTTTTTTTTTTTTTAAAGTAAAAATCCATATTACTGAAATATTTTGAGTTCAGAAACTGAGAGTTGATTTCTAAAAAATTGAGAAAAGTTGCATTATCTGTTTCTTTTTCAGAGATCAGTGTGATCTATACACTTCTAACAAGACTCTGTTTTTAAGTTGATATCAAAAATTATTAATTTATTCAGCATAATTTTTTTATTGTGATATGAAATTAAAACAAATGTACTATACTAATGTAATAATGATAAAAGGGAATCCCATCCTTATTTTTCACAATTTTCCTTCAGTGCCTTCTTATTAAAAGCAGATGTGAAACGCACCCCAGACAGATATAGCAAGAAAATAGAAAATCAGTAAGTTAAGATTAAAATGACTGCCGATTCATGGAGTCACACTCTCCCCCTGACTAGCAACATTTCAAATTAAATGTTATTAGTAAATATGGACTTCGATTTACATGTCTTCATATTTATGTCTCTTTCTGTGTCAGATAAATATATTGTACAATATTGATGAGAATGATGCAGATAAAGACGTGTACATGAACGAACGGCTCGCATTGATTTACGTGTTAGCATCCAAGAATAACAAACAAGATAGAGAAAGATTCGGGCCAAAAAACTATATCATAGTAGATATTTTTCTCAAATTGTTTTCCCTCACGCACTGACGTCTTGTTATGTTAACCTCATGTTCAACCAACACGTGATGACACTGGCCCACGTGCTCACGCACCCTACCAAACCCTCTCTGGCTTGGTGGCTGGCTCTATTCCAACCTTTTTTGTTACACCTTTTTTGACCCATAAATGATTAAAGAGAGTCAATAGTGCTACTAGTTAAATATTTGAAATATTCTTTACCCAATCTCGATCACTTATTTTATTGCCATGAGATAGGCAGTGGTGTCATGGGGTGCGACGGGTCACGGGTGCAGCCTATTAGCGTGGAATAATGGAACGTCTTTAACATATAACACGAGTGCCAAACATGACACGAGTACGTTTTTAGAACGACATACGTTAATGGTAAAATTTACAATTGATTTGTATTTGGTGTTACGAATTCGATCACATTTATCTGTCTAGGATGAGTTTTATTATCTAAATTACGAAATACTTCCCTTATCTAAAATATGGTCAAGTTTGTGGCTTAATTCATTCCCTTTAAATTGTAGAGGCTTTTAAATGAGACCTAATTCGTAGGTCGATGGGATCTCGTAAAACCTTCTTAGGGATCTATGGAGTAGTCGAAGGAAGGC
Organism: Ficus carica; assembly: GCA_009761775.1. NCBI lineage: Eukaryota > Viridiplantae > Streptophyta > Magnoliopsida > Rosales > Moraceae > Ficus > Ficus carica. The sequence goes on from CM019740.1 coordinate 22,812,348, forward strand.
ATAGCAACTTCTCCTTTGTGCCCTCGAATATGAGTAGATCAGTAAACTTCTTGGAGTTGATCTCAATATTGGAGTCGACTAGCTTCCTAGGAGTCACTAGTCAGGTGACTAAGGGGTCACTAGATAGTCGACTGATGAGTCACCCGAGTGGTGACTAGGAGACACAAGGAGTCCTCCACGGAGTAGTGAACATGGAGCATGTCGACTCCTCCCTTTTAGGCCGATTGTCTAGGAAAGACCAATTTAGTTTTAAGTTCGTGCTTCTTTGGTCAACTCCTCCGGTTAGGGTCGATCTCGGTCGACAGGAGCCCGTCAATATTCCACTCGGCCTACGTTTTGTTTACTTGACACGTGTATGACATTGATTGAAGAATGACATCTCACCCAAAACATGTTAGGTGTTATACTACATGTTCTTAAAAAGATAAAGACTCCACAAAAAAATACAATGGACTCCCAGATGTTCAGAACCACCTTCTATCTCTTTGTAGAGTTAGCTTCTTGCGGAGATTGCACTACATGTTAACACATGACACATGACTAAGGATACGTACTATTCTTTATTTAATAATTAAACTCCTGTTCAGATCATAGGTTCGAACACACAATTAAAACTTTTTTCAATAGTGTTTCCTCTCGCAAAAATTTAAATAATTTTTTCAAACTTAATATTTAAATCTATAATCAAAACAGGGACCAACTAAACTCCACTTTTTACAATGTTAATTTTGTGCTGAAACATATTCTTAACCTATTTCACTAGTTATGAGGCTAATGCCAATAAAAAGCTTACAATTTTTACAATATCACAAGTAATGCACAAGAGTTCTGTCATTTAATACATACATATATATAATACATGTACAAGAGGATATAATTGAAAAACGGATAAATCTATGAACAGGAACAACAGTCTTAACATTGATGACAGACACCAGAAACATACATGAAATGAACTATTTAAGTTTGGCAACAGTGAAAAGGAGATTTATTTCTTGTGAAAAATAATAAAACAGACACCTCCATTAACTTAGGAAATAACCAAGTAGCTAAAGAATTACTTTTGAATCTATTCCAGTTTCTTTTCCTTGAGCTTTCCTTTTGGGATCTTGCTGAGAACACCGGCATCCAGCTTTTGGTAGTTATTGCGAATCTGATCAAAGACTTGGTATACAAAGTTGTCAATCTGATCATCATACTTCTCATACAGAACTGGCAATGTGTGAGCAGCAACAAAGCCTTGGAAAGGGAAAGAAAAATCAATGAGAAATCATGAAAGAAGCAATTAAACGACATTAGGAACCATGTAAACATTAAATCTAAATCCCATTTGTATTTCTTTGATTTAAGACCCAAATCCTAAATCTAAGTTACTCTGGAATTTTTGTTTGCGAATAAGGTGTTTAAACAATATTCTCAATGGCACACAAGACGAGGAAATTAACTTTCGATCATAGGAAACGAGAAGCAAGAACCCTCACCAACATATATCACTGTGAGAAAATTGCACCAGCTTCCCAGTACTGCAGCAGCACACAAGCTTCCTATAGCCTGGCAAGATTTATTTAAACATTCTTTCAATCATCAAGAGAAATCACAATTCAATAGGGTTTGATGGAATAAAAAAAAAAAAAACCATTTGCAAGCAAAACAAGAAACGATCTTCACATGATTTGCAATTTCAAATGAACTGGACATGTTCAGAAAGAGATCCAGATGATTGAATTCTACACTAATTTCAAACTGTTTTCCTGTGATATATAAAACCACTTGGGCAAAATTGAAGACTTAAGAAACTTTTGCTTTTCCCCACAAAAAAGCACCCAAAGACTTGTATCTTTAAATCCAGAAGGATAAATAGACTGATAAGCTAATTACAAGGTTATATTCATGTATGTTCATATATCCATATATATATATATATATATACATTTATATATATACATGCATAAAAATGCATAATCAAGCAATGTGAGCACATAGATAATTGAATAGAATTAAAATAAAAAAATAAAATTAGCATACCACAAGAAGGTGCTTCAAATTCCCTCCACATGAAATATGCTGAAGATAATCCAATACTCTATTGACCTCAGCACCAAAAGCGACGGCAATGTCTACGAATAAATCCTTTGGCAGTTTAAGACGTGGAACTGAAGAAGGTGAACTGCTTCCATGGAGAATGCCATTGTCACAAATACATTATTCTGGTTTACTACACAACATTACCGAACAAGTACAGAAGAAAAGTCTCTAGTTTACCTGTTGAGCATGCCTGATGCATTCGACCAAACAAATTGAGCAAGCATACCAAGAGCGAGGATGAAGCCTATGATAGTGAGAAGATTGTAGTTGAGCCATTCAAAGACCACCCAGATAATGGTCGCGCTGGTTAAGACACTAGCTGATATCTTCTTGTTCCGCCATAACAGTACATCAGCAGCTACATGATTCAAAAGCAACAAAGGGAGAAAAAAAATGATGTTAGGGACAGCATTATAGATTGTCATGGAAGAAGAAAGTAGAAGATATTCCTACATTTGCCACCGCCCAAAAGATGGTGAACAGGCTTCTGGCGTCCAAAAAGCCTATTAAACTGAGAAGAGACCGACTTTGATTTATCTTCTCCGAAAAATGATGCAGATTTCTGTTTTGTGGTACTTTCAGCAAGTGTCTCCACAAGGTTGTTCAGAAGATTCTCAGCTTTCTCAGACATTGTTCCTTCCACGAAAAAAGAAATTGCGGTCAATAATTAATCTGTTAAAAGGGCTGGATACTTGAAAAACTAATTGCATTTACTAAATGACTATTTTAAGGAGTGTCAAAAAACGTAATTTCAGTCATACCAAAGCACAAGGAACTTGTTCTTAACAGGAACGAACATTTTTCTTAAGAATAATAGAACATACAGAGCAGGCGAACGAACAGTTCTCTAAAAATAAGGTTAAAAAAATTCTATTAAACAGGACTCGAGCCTAAAGACCACAGACAATGGGAATGTTCCTAAATTGTCTGGGGCATGTAATAAGGCACTTATAACAAAGGTAGACTTCACTTCTTTTAAATTTTAGTTTCATTTCATATAAATTTTGATTAAAAAAAATGCAAGCTAATAGAAATACCATGTCAAGTTCGAAGTCAAAGCTTAGAACTTAACTTTTATGTGTAGCACAATGAAACAAAGAAGCATGTCAAAGCAAGAATGGTATTCCCTCCATATGCCTTCACTTGGCTTCCAGCTTAAGAGTACAGTTAGAAAGAACAGATTTCTCTTCGCGACAGCATGTCTTTGATCATAATAACACCAAAGACGACCATTAAACATCAATTGGAAAACTAGATATCATATCGACAATAAATACTACACAAAGGACTTAGTTTAAATAAAGAACAAGGCCTCAACGTAAGAGGAACATGTATTTCTTTTTTGGCCAAAGCCCTTTCACCTTATTAGGAATATATTCTTGGATGAAGGATCAAGAATCTAGAGGTATTAGTGAAATAAGACCCACAAAAGTAGCACACAAGGAACATCAGAGGAATAAATTCAAGCTAACAAAGCCCTCGGGATTCTAGACCATTCGCCAAAAGTGTAGAGATATATAAAAGATTTGGAAAATAATTATTCACAAAGACTAGACTGGAAAATTGCATCATAATACCCCAAATCCCTTAAACAACAACAATTGTATTTATTTCCAATAAGATCTTTGAATTAACAATAAAAGTACACCCCCATAATTCAACAAAGGAGCAATCAATAACAATTAATCCAATATGCACGATAAGAACAGCAAAGAAAACGTACGAAACTAAATTATATTACTTAGGCAACTAAGTTGATAAAAGAACAATAGCAATACAATCAATATGATTCCATCATGTACAACACCAAAAACAATCAGAAAGAACAAGATTCCCAGAACTTATTCTCAAAAGCTAGCAGCCTGGACAGAAAAAGTTTATGCTCACGTAAAGCTCCAACTTTCGACATGTATCATACGAACCTTAAAATTGGTAACGGCAAGTTTAACTATGCAGATGTCTATGAAATAAAAAAGGGCCTTAAAAGGGAAAAATCACAATCACTTTCGAACTATTAACTCTTTCGAAGTTGATCAAACAACACATTTCAGGCTACTCAAAGAAAACCATGTTCAACAATCTTACAGGTAAAAGAAACATAAACACTTCAAAGATTTCTACTCCAAGCAATACAACAGAGAAAGGACTGCTGATTTGAAGCATAAATTCAACCAGAACCGTCAAAAATAGCACTGAAGAGATGGTAAATGTTTCAAATGAACAGAACCCAAAACTCAAATGATTTCAACTAACCCACGAAAATGTGAGAAGATACAAAACCCAGAAACACATTTCACTTTCACAATTACTAAGAACATCAAAAGATTCTTCAGAGACCAGAAACAAAAACCCAGAAACCAAAACCTCGCATATAAACAAAAACAAACAGTAAAAAAAAAAAAAAAAAAAACAGATCAGAGTTCAGACAAACATCATTAACGCAAAGAAGAGGGCAACAAGAACAAAACTACAAAAATCACAACAACAAAAAAAAAAAAAAGAAGAGAAACAAGGGAAAAAAAAAAAGGAGCAAGATAGTATTTTGATAATGACAGAACGAACCAGAGGCAAAAGGGTGTTATGAAGTTGAAACCGGATCAAAAAGAAGGAAGAGACGAGGATTCCGATGATGGGTTTCGGAGCAAAACCTGTGCAAAGTGTCTGCTGATGTTGTTGTTGTTGTTGTGTATCTGTGAAAGAAAAATAAAGCGCATGGAAAAGCAAGTCAATTAAACGTCTTAAACTGAATAAAAATTGCGTGCTCTAACTTAATTACGTTTTGTTTATTTTTATCTTAATTGTTTAATCATCGGATGCGCACCCAAAAGCAGACAAATTACTTCATTAATTTTTTTTTTTAAATCTTTTTTTTAATAAGGAAAAGATTCCAATTGGTTAAAAGGGTCTTACTTTTTGCAGCCCACGGATGCCAGGGGTCGCTTGTTTTTCTGGAGAAAAAAATGTTTTTTTTTTTTTTTTTTCTTTTTAAAGGAAAACTCAAAAATAACCTGCCAGACTCGGACCACACCGGTCCACAACGCTGACCCAAACAAAAAGGGTAGAGACTCCTCCTTTTAGTTTGCTTTTTTTTTTTTTTTTTTTTCTATTTTTTGATAATTTCTGTTTGGTAAGTTACAAAATAATGAGAATTCTGCGGTAAAATATGTAAGGATGTTTTTGTCGGTACGATATGTTCTGAATTATTAGGTTTTTATTAAGTTCGTGTTGATAATTTAGGATGATGATCTTGAACTGTATCATACTATTATGATCTTTTTTAGAACATCCGATTAAATTTTGGATTATTTATATATATTTCTAAATTAGAGATCATGTTTTGAAAATGTCTATTTTTTATTTTATTTGTATGAATGTCTAAATTGATATTTATAAAAACTACAATATCCTTTAATTAAAAATTTTTTTTAAGGTAATTAAGAATTGAAAATAAACAATTAGATAATTGATAATAAATGAAACAAATCTCTAAAAAAATGTCAAACTAAGCAAATATTTATAAAAGGAAAAAAAATATTATTTTACTTGACTTATTGTAAAAGAAAAAGAACCACATTACATATAAGTTGTATGATAGTCTATGCAAATAACAATCTTTATAATAATTTATTGATCATTAAGGTAAAGTTCACAACAAATATATAAAAAAAATTAAAATTATAAAGAAATATAAAACACTTTTTTTTTTAAGGAAAAAAAAAAAGATAGATTAAAAAACACTTTAAAACCTACACAAGACATCATAATAATAGAATAATTATCATAAAGAAAAAAATCATATTTTAAAAAATATCATAATAATATAGTAATTATCATAAAAAAAAATAAGCAATTTCATACAACATTAAAAACCTTAGAAACTAACTATTAAAACAAGATCAATAATAATAGAAAAAATTATCGTAAAGCCTTTACAATTATCATAAAGAATGTAAATTTAAAAAAAAAATTAGGCTTTTAAGAAACCAAAATCATACTTAAGAAATATGTTTAAAAATAACCTAAAACATACTAACGAGCAATCATTCTAATAAATAATTGGTCTACAAACAAATATTCATGGACTACAAAAGTGAGAAAAAGAATAGAATAATCACGTTCAATAAAATAAAAAAAATAAATAACTAAATAAATAAAGATTGTTCTTGACATTCCTGCAAAACACAAAAATGCAAAACACAAAAATGAAGGATGAAAAAATGAGTAACACCAAAAATAAATCTAAATGTGGTTATTTCACAATCAATTCAAAATTCAAAAAAGTGAGGGAAGAACTAATTTTAGTTTATTAAAGGTAATTCACATTTATTAGTAAAAAAATTATTACAATTAAAGTCAAAAAAACCAAAAAGAAAAATAAAAAAGTAAAAGGGCAAATTAAGTATTACAGACATTTATGGAGGAAAAATGGGTAATTTACGCAGCGGAATTTTAAAAAGTTTTTCTTAAGATCGTACTAACTCATGTTGCCATATACAATAAATTATTCTACAATTTACGTACCTTGAGAGAAGACAACAAGAATATCGGAGGATGTGATTAAAGAGAGCTTTAACCAACTAGCCTTCTTTACTGTTCTCTAACTCCCGGACGGTAGAGTGCGATCGATACTCATGCGCGGCTTTCTCCTTCCAACCACCCAAAACTTTTATAGCTTATTATTACTGTAATTGGAGAATAATTATAAGATCGCTTACCTTATAGTCTGTAGTCTAAATAAAATAGGGACCCTTAGGGTCTTATTTATAATAAATGGACTTGATGGAATTTGAATTCGAAAAGAACACTTGACAAAGATTTTTCTCTCTCCTTCTTCCCTAATTTGCATTTTTTTTCTCTTGCCTGGGAGACAAAAAAATCGCCCACAATAGGTTTAGGAGTTTCAAAATTTGATTCAAATTTTTATCTTTAATTATCTTATTTTATCTGTTGGGATCTATATGTGCCCTAAGAATAGAAAATCAATATTAGGGATTTTCTGTAAATATGACATTTTGATATTAATAAGATAAAGTTATTCATGTTTAATAAGTTGTATCCTATTTACTTTCATTTGTTGATTGTATGATTATTTTGAGCAAACATAAAATACTCCTAGGCTGTTGGTAATATATCGAATTACCAAATGTATACGGGGTATACATAGAAGACGTGGTAATTTGATAACAGTCTAAATAAATAGTCCGCAATCGATGGAATAAGATTTGGGGATCTTATTCATGATAAGATTGTAAAGGTTGTCTACTTCCTTGGAGGGATGGTTTGTCTTGACCATCGGATAGGTTTCGAGTAGAAACTTTAATGTATACCAGTATTGAGGTATGACATTGGACTGGACCTAAAGTGATAATTGATTCGGTTTAATAATTTCGTTTATAAGAATCAATGACGCTTTGATTATCATCATGTATTAATCTTAATCCTGAAATGATTACTTGAATTCGTATCCACGACTTATGTACTTTAATGCACTACAGGTGAGACACTGTTAATTCATGGTCAATATACTTGTGTTTTGGGTGCATGACTTATGGATAGAGAAATCAAGATTCCTAGATATGGAATCCATAGCTATCTTAATGATAGTAAATGTTATCTACTTAAAGGCATTATTTGGGGGTTGAAAGATAATATAACAAAATTTTGGCCATCTGTTTACTTTGTGTTCTCTGGTGGTTTATTAATTGTATGGTTTTACAATTGGTGGTTCTTTCAGTAGAGAATAATGGAATTTTAAGTTAAAATGATTGAAAAGGTAAAACGAAAAAAATCCTTAATTCAATCATGGATAACATATGGGGATTAAGCAAGCGATGAATAAATCATGGAAGAAGCACTGCGTTATAGAGCTTTGGTAATACGGTATGTAAATGGGAGTTCAGCTTCATACTTTTAGTAGAATAGTCCTGAAGTTGATAATTGATGAATAATTAATCCGGGATTAATATTTCGTAATTATAGGAGCCTCTTTACATATTTTCATCGGGTCCCTCTACTAGCTCACATAGTTCCACGAAGCGTCTCGGGATTTGTTCCTAATGAGATCAGTAAATTAAATGGGAATTTAATAATGTCTATTAAGACATGGTACTCTCTAACATGCAATCCCGAAAGGATTGGACATGTGAAATTAATGTAGACAAATAATGTGATTTGTCAACATATGATTGGTTGTAAATAAAATAATTATTTGTTAATTATTTTGGTTAATTGAATTTTGAAAATAAGATTATTTTTGAATTATTTGGTTTTTGAAAACAAAATTTTTATCTCCTAATCTATGGTGCACGAATTTTAGTGGTTAGAGAGAAGAAGATTTTGTTTCAAAATTGTTTAAATATATTACAAACATTAAGTTATTAATTGATTTAAATAATAGAGCTTATTTGATAGATTTTCTTTTCTTAAAGAATGGTGTACATTGGAAATCTAAAATATTTCATTTATTTAAATTAATTAAATATGGATAATGTTTGTGAAAAATATTTATTTAAATTCAAATAAGAAAAATCTTATTTAAACTCAAAGGTTTAAAAGGAGTTTGAATCAAGATAGGATTAGGACTTTTTGACTAGTCTAGATTCTTGATTTAAGTTTGAACCACCAATCAATATACACATAAGAGGGAGCACGAATTTTTTGAAGATTCTCCAAGCAAAAAACCGTCCATAAGGTTTAAAGAACCTAGCCAGAAATTTGAATGATCATTTGGTTCAAAAGATTATCCAGAAAAATAATTATTAATTATTTTTCAAGTAGGAGATATTTTTGAAAAAGGATTGGAGTATTATATAAAGGCTAAGGGTTCTTGAAAAAATCAACTATCATCATACACAATAGGTGGATGTTTTTTTTGGGAGAGAGAAAAACAAAAACTAGGTTTTTCGGGCTTGAGAAATTCGTCCTTCTTGGGTGTGAGACAAAGAGAGAAATTTTCATTAAATCAAAACTGTAAGGAAGGTTAAACCGAGTGATAATTTTCATATGAGGTTAACCGGTTCCTGTTTTGTAGTTTTGAAGAAAGAAGCTGGATCATATTCTCAACGAGGAACATCAGAATTGAGAAGGAAGGATCTAGACTTCGGAAAGCATTACCGGTCGCTTGGATTCGTAGAACATGTGCCCACACACACTTTGAGACGTGGAACTCGAGAATAGTAGAGAAGACACGTTGGTCAAACGCTCTAGCAATTCCGGAATCCAAGAATTAAGGTACGCTTGATCATGAATTTAATTTATTATTATATGCATCATGAGCTTCTTTTCCGAATCGGCATAAAATTTTTAAAATTTCCGCTGTGCCGTAACTCTGATATCGGATCCGATTTTTCCAACATTATCTCCATGAATAATGTTTCATAACTCCAATTTAAATTCAAAATAAAATCATGACAACTTTATTTGAATTAAATAATTATGTAATAATTATCCAAACAAAATCAGTAATGAGAAAATCTTTTCCTTCCATTATCCTGATAAAAAACGCTTACACAAGGTAGACTAAAATAAGATTTTGTTTCAATTTCAAATCCAAATAGGATAATTGCCATATTTAATTTAAAATATTTATTTAAATAAGATAGTCTAAGTATTTAAAATAATTTCCAAATAATTAATATTTTTATATATATTAATTTAAATTAATCTCATATTTATCACAAAAGATAATATAATTAATTCAAATTTAAAATCTTATCTTCAAATAAATATTTATCTTAAATAAAACAAAATTCACATTCTACCCTTTGCAGAAAAAACACCTACACCTTGTGGGAGGCGTTCCGGATTTTTCTCTTCACTAAGTTCAAGAATTAAAATCATAATGAATATCCCAATTGATTATCATCTGTTGAGAAATTATATTGAGCTAGTAAAGGGACCAATTAGACATATATAACATGGGCTCCAATAATCTATGTAATTAATTATTTTATACCAAATAAATTAATTACAAAATTATTACTTTCAGAGTCACACAACTATAAACCTGAAACTGCACTCCCAATTATAGATCGTATTACGTATGCCAGTGTATAGCTGCAGTCCAATGACCTTGTCATATATGTAATACCCTCATATAATATACATGATCAACTTAAAGTCAAAATACGTTCAACATTTTGATCACGCTATCTTAAAGATCTATTATACATCCAATAGGAAAATAATTATTCACCCAAAGTGAATAATTAGTCATATGCCCAGCAAACGACCCGAGGCCTCATCCATTTTCGCATCGTATATAATGCCGTTAAAAGGATAACATTTACTCTTTATGGGAGTTATGATTCCATATCTATAAGCAAAGCTCACATTGAATATAAGTAATGTACCCAACAAACCGATCTAATAGCTTATTATTCCGAGATGCTTTAGCCTTTGGAACACCAAAGTCCACAAGTCATAAACATGAAGTCATTTACTTACTCAGGATTAAGATTATTACATAATGAACGTCAAAAATAAATTAATCTAATCAAGCGGACTTATAGATTAATTACACTTTGGTCCAGTCCAATATAACACCACCACTAAGTAATATATTTATGTCTCTACTTGGGAGTTGGCTCGCTCCAAATAGTTAAGACAAACCATATCCTAAATTGGCTTTAGACAATATAATAGTCTTCATATGAGTTAGATGTTTACTCTAACTCCATAGACTACGGACTATAGATTTTGACTCCTTACTTTAGAACGTTGTCTTCTTGCATACAAAAATCCATTGCATGCAACATTCTAACAGTTTAAATACCAAGTAGTCAATGAACTATATTTGCTTATATTTACTTTAACATGCAAATCTAGATGATGACAGTATAACAAAGATGTAATAAAAAAACCTTGAATATATAATTAATCAGTTCAAAATAAATGAACTACAACTAAAATGTATTTCACTCTTAAGGCATTTCCAACAATTTATTTCTTAAAAAATAGATACATACGCAACATTGTTAAACAATGAACACATTTTAAAATGAGACCCTAAAAATGAACATTTTGTGTAATTATTTCTTAAATTTTTTCATAAAATGATAGATGTTCAACTGTTGTTTGAATATTTATAAAACATTTAAATTTTTCATTTGATTATCTAAGATTGACCACAAAAAAAAAAAAAAAAAAAAAAAAAAGTTTGTTAGAAATGTGAACTACTTGTAAGTGATCTCTATAATCAACGTTGATGTCTTTTTTTGTCTTTTGAAAAAGTGTAATAAAAGAAAAATAATATTTTGGTGGCGAACAAAAAAAAAAAAAAGAGGAGACTTTTTCTAGAGGTGTGCATAGAAAAGAAAAGGGGAAAAAAAAAAAAAAAACCTTATCTTTATTATATAGACCATATTTTCAATAATTTAAATACTTTTTTATTGTGATATGATTTGCCAAAAACCAATAGCATCAGTACATATTTCTCACTATGGAAGTTTCTCAAAGAAAAACTATTACATCAATAGTACATGTTCTGTTTTTATTTTATTTTTTTAATACAGAGGAGTAAAGGATTAGAACATAATCTTGAACGGTCATAATTTCCTCAATTGTTTGTATATTAATTTTTCTATTATGATCCGTTGTGATTCAATATATAAAAACATATATGCCAAGTACAAGTAAAACCTACAACATGAATTCCATAAGAAATGAGGAAAATTTGACTTCAAAAGAGACTGCTAGATTTATTATTATTATTATTATTATTATTATTTTTGGAGGACTTCTAGAGATTAGGCTTATAAAAATGCATTAGGCTTTTTGCTTGGTCTTTATGGCTGCAGGTCAAAGGTTACCAGTTGAAATACAGGTCAATGGTAGGCAACTCTTTTATTTATTTATTTATGGAACAATGATTTTGGATCTGGAAATAAACAAATTAAATGAAAAATTAAAAACAACTTGATGATAATATTTATTAGGCTTGATTGAGTTTAAATTTACAAGGATTTTTGATTTTTTTTTTTTTTTTTTTAAATATACACACAAACAAATAGATATATATATATCCTACGAGACGGATCGAATACAAAATTCTTTAAAATTCTACAAAAGGAGGAAATTTGTTAGCACAGGTTTCACGTGAGATAGGTCCTTATAGGATTTAGGCTCACGTGGACCCCAATGAAATATATGCTACATATCAAAACAAATTGCTTCAACTTCTGGATATATATATATATATATATATATATATAACTTTGGATACTCACCCGAATCAGAAAATAAGGATAAGTCTAGTCAACATCATGGTGTCTATAAATGCTAACATATTTATTTTGTTAGTTGAAAAACTTGAATAAAAAGAAAAAAAAAATCAAATTAAAAGAAGAAATTTATTATGATATTTTGAAGTACATTTGATAAATAATAATGCACTGTAAAAGGCAAAAAAGCTTTCTTTGATTATATTTTAAGTCTAACCCCATGATGTGGACTTTGTAGATTTTTTTTTATTTTTTTCCAGAGGGGTTCGTAATGGACTAGTGGTAGGAAGCACGTGACCCAGCAATAATACTCTTATGTCTGCTAACAACTTTGGCCTTCTAATCTATTCTATCAACAAATTGTCGTTAGCTTTATCAAAACGTAAAAGAATATAACAAGATTTAAAAGTAAAATAAAAAGAATGAGAAATACTAATTTCATTTTTTAGTGTTTACTTAGAAAGTAAAATAGTGAACAACACAAACTTTTATCAATTATTCTAAGTTCGTAATCTGTAACATTTATTTTATTTAACTAGAAATCAATATCAAAATGTATAAAAATTGACATTCTCTTTCTTCCTTTTAAAAATTGAGTGGGATCCCCACGCATGATTAGATGAGAAGTGATCGATTAAAATTAATTAAGGGTTATTTCTAGAGTTTAAATCTCCAAATTAAGTTCGAATTAGAAATAGAGACCGAGTGAGATGAAAAGAAAATGCAATAGATCTAGCCAAGTTCAAACTTCAAAAAAGAAAAAATGCTTGGGCAAATTCAAGAAGCACAGACAAATATTCAAGTACCATTCAATCATAACTTCAAGATTTTTCAGCTTATTCGACGAAATTAATACACCTAAAATATGGCAGAAAACAATTTAAAAACAATAATTCCAACCTTCATTGGGAAACAAGTTCAATTTTTAAAAATGCCCTGAGGTTCAAGATTATACAATGCTAATCTAGTTGAGAAATGCGACTAAAATAAAAGGATTACAAGATATTATTCTTGTTCTTTTTTTTTTTTTTTTTTTTTTTTTTCAAGATAATTGAAAAACAACATACAATTTAGTTTCTGCCAGAAAGAACACCACCACATACGCATTTAGATGTTGTTTTCTTTCCTCCGTTTTTTCCTGTCTTTTTTATTGTTTTTTCTTTACACTATTTCATTGACTCAAATTTGGACATAAATGCAAACATGAACAATATGACATTTGCTCAGGCATCCAAGTTCTCCATCTGAATGCTGCTTTTCAGAGGCACGTATTCTCCGAGGTACCCACCAAGGTGATCATACAAAACGCTCTTATCGATCCCCTGATGATGGTAGCTCTTGCAAACATAGTAAAACACACTCTGCACTAGTAAGCCCACCAAATTCACAATCACCAGCACACCCACCAAGAACCCACCAACCACAATCCTCGTAAAGACACCGTATTTCTCCCCTCCATGCACCACGATCGCCCCAAATATGCCCCCAATGACCATGCAAATTGCCAGGTACACAAAAACAAGCACCGCTGCAACCCGAGTCTTCCCCTTCAGCAGCTCATAGCTCTTCTTCATTGCTGCCAAGCCATAAATGGGCTCCAAAACTGAAACCACACTGGCCAAGTGCCACAACGCCGTGATATAGACATGGACCACCAAGAAGAGCAAGAATATGGCCAACAATGAAAAGGCGACCAAGAATGCATTCTGGAGATCGATGGCTGTGATCAAGAGAACCAAGAAACCAACAAAGACAAAGTTATAGACGACCATCAAGAGGGTGACCCACAAGAAGGTGATGAAGAGGCGCTTGAGGACCTTTGGAATGGCTGAAAAAGTGGAGGAGAAGGAGACGGGCTTGGATGTGTAGAGAGAGGCAACGGTGAAGACAACAGCAGCGGTGGAAAGGAGTGAAAAGGCAAAGAGAAAGATGAGGTAGCAGAACTGGAAGACAAGGAGAAGGGTCCACCTATGCCCATTCTGCGACGGGTCAGCATATGGATTCTGGAGTTGGGCTAGGAGTGGGTGGGTGAAGAGTGAGTGGGCCAACATGGCAAAAGAGAGAGGGAATAGAAGCGTTAATGTAATGAGGTAGAAGGTCTTTGGAGACTGCTTGGGGATTGAGGTTGATTCTCGGAGGATGTCTGGTATTGTCATAAACTGAAGCTCTTCTGAGGCTAGATCCATTTTTGGATGAATGATCTGATTGGAATAAAATGAAAGTTGGAGATGAAAACTGTACTCGTATACCTCTAAGCGATAAGAGAGCTGAGGTTTCTAGATCTTCAGGCTTCTAGCCTTCAGAGTTAATACAGAGAGAGAGAGGATACCAAGAGAAGAATACTACGAGAGTTTCCTCTCGAGAATTAAATCACCTCTTCCTTAAGAAAATCCTGAAAACATAACTGGTCACAATTAGTTTTGAAATATTCAGCTCCTTTACAACAGTTGACAATAGTAGAGCTAAATGACTAGCCTATTGAGAATTAAAAGCATCAGTATATCTTGAGGTTAAGAGGCAGGTTATTAGAAATGCATCACTTCTCAATAACAAAATAGATTGTCTTAATTCTTCACACTTTTTAACCATTGGCACTATATAATACAATTTGTCAGATTTAGTATTTCATAAGTGGGCAATGAAGCACACGAATATAAAGGAATTACTGCTACAAATTGACAAACACTAAACAAAACGTCAATTGAAACATAACACAATTATAAGCAAAAAAGAAAAAGGAAACAGCTTACTTTTGTCTGAAATTCTCCACGCTAAAGTTCTACATCAGTTTTAAATTGTTGCACAATAATTACGAAGACGTGAATTTTTTTATTAGAATTAGACGAGGAAGATAAGACACCCAAGACAATCCCATCTCTATACTAATGTCTCTAATGTTTTCAACAATTAGATCCACCTCCAAAGAAGAAGACACAGAATGCCACCTCTGTACTTGTGTCTCCAATGTCTTTTAAACAGCCACGCCCTGCCCTCTTTCGCAACAAAATATGTGTTCCCATAAGGCCTACCCTCGGCTGTTTCAACATTCGGAAGCTGCCACTACCCCACCTTCACGATTGCATTTGCATATAAGTTAAAAACCGAATTGCCCAGAAATGAATCTTACAAGAAAGAGAGTCCTTGCAAGAGTCAACCATTAAACAATTCCCCTCTGAGGAAAAATCGACTTCATAACTGGTTTTATCTCGTTCAAACTGATGCAGGTAATGCAGCTCAACTCAATAATCCCAGAGGGTCCTTAAAAATATTAATCAAAATTAAAAATGCCCCCGAACCATGTCACTAGTGTCACCTTGTCCCAGTCCCTGAACTTCGAAACGTCTGCAAAAACCGTCCTTTCGTCACAATTCAATCTCACCATATTGTCAGCAACCGATTCGATCTTATCCTTCTCTACTGAACAATTCGATCACATCAAAATCTATTAAAAAACCTTAAATTCTCCCAACTACATATAATCCTATAGAACTCACGAGCAAATTTCCAACTTCATTTTCCCATCAAGATTCAACCTAGCTCAATGCTTAAATTTCCAATCAACAGCTATAAATTCAAGATCAACAACTAACTAATCCAAGAACAAGCAACCCAAAAAAATAAAAGAGAAAGAAAGAAACATTTTCACGATAGCCACAGATTTCAGCAATAAAAATTTGCTAAATTCGCCAATAATTTCATGAATCACGCATTCTTGTACTGAATCGAAACACAGCCGAGAAGAAGAAAAAACAAAAACAAATCCAAACCAACAAGTACAAAACGAAAAGAAATCGAACATGGAAACCCTAACAGAAACATAGGATTTCGGAGAAAGACAAAGGATTGAAGTTTCAGAGGTCGTACCTGTAACAGCGAAGAGAGTACGAGAAGAAGATGACGGTATGAGAGATAGAGAAAGAAATAGAATCTAGCTTGAGAAAAGATGTTGTACACGGACTCCTGGAAACTTGCACCCAATCTCGACCGTCTATCAATGTTGAGGAAAGGTCACGTCCAAGACAGATGAAGTTAATCCTACGGTTCAGATCTCTTTCCACTGTCGGTGTTTTTTGACTACTTTGTAAGCTGTCTGTTGTTTCAAAGTGTAGAAAGAACAAAATAATACTTATCCAAAAACTAAAAAATAATTATTGGAGTTTTTTTTTTTTTGGGAAATTTATGAGGAGTGATTGTGATAGAGTCTTTTTCAGAGTAACTACCGGTAGAGTCATTTTTTAAATCGTTGAAATTTAATCGAACAGTTAAAATGTTATTAGTGTACCATACTTATCATATACTTTACCTCATATTATCCTTTTTACCCTCAAGTCTTCTCCGTTGCCGGCAACCTTTCCACCGCCGGTGACCGACCCCAGCAACCGCCCCGACACCGGCGACCCACCCCCGGCCCCCCACTCCCCGACCCCATGGCACCCCCCGTAGCCCTCCCCCACCGACCCCCGGGCCTCAGCCCCCCCCACCCCAGGTCCCCACTCCCCCAGCACCTCCACCCCAGGCCCCTCTCCCCCGGCCTCCCCCCAACCCCCCCGCCCCCCCTCTTTCTCTCTTCCCCTTTCTCTCTCTTCTCTTATCTCTCTCTTCCCCTCTCTCTCTTCCCGGCCCGCGGCCCCGCCCCCCACACCCCCGATGTGAGAAGAGAGAGAGGGAGGGGGGGGGGGGGGGAGGATGGGGGATCCCCATCGGGGGTGGGGGGGTCGGGAGAGAGAGGGGAAGAAAGAGAGAGGGGGCAGGGGGGTCCCGTTAGGGGGGACGCCGGGGGGGCCTGGGGAGGGGAGACCTGGGGTGGGGGGGGCGCTGAGGGGCAGGCGGGGGATAGTTGGGGGTGCTGGGGGCCGGGGAGTGGGGGCCGGGGCTGGGTGGGGGGCGGCTTGGGCTGGGGCTGGTGGTGGAGGAGCCCAGGGGTGGGTCGACGACATCGGGGCTGTCGCCGGGGTCGGTCGCGAGCAGCGGGAAGGTCATCGGCGATGGAGAAGACTTGTGGGTGAGAAGGGTAATATGAGATAAGGTGTATGATAAATATGGTACACTAACAACATTTCAACCGTTCGATTAAATCTCTATAGTTCAAAAAAAGACTCTACCGGTAGTTACTCTGTGAAAGGCTCTACCATAGCCTCTCCCAAATTTATGTTAGAAATTGTTGTTTTTTTATTATTAGTCAGTATTTTTTTAATTGTTAGACTAAATTTTTAACGTTTTAGTTTATAATTGAAAATAGTTAAATGATGCATATCATAAAAATTGAAAATAGTCATATGATGCATATTATAGAAATTTTAATATATATATTTATAAATCAAATCGTTGAGTAACTAGTCAAATAATAAAACAAAAAATTCCTATTGATATGAAAAACGACCGTAATATCATAAAAACGGGAGAGTCTGTGGTGGAGACCCTTTGAGAGTCTCCACTGGTAGGTCTTTTTTAAGCCGTTAAGATTTAATCGAACGGTTGAAACGTTATTGGTGTACCGTATTTATCATATACCTTACCTCACATTACCCTTCCCACCCAAAGTCTTCTCCGTCGTCGGTGACCACTTCGACATCGGCGATCCAACCCCGGCCGCCGGCGACCCCCCTCTCTCTCTCTTCACCTTTCTCCCGCGGCCCCCCACCCCAGGCCCCCCCATCACTGACCGGCCCCAGCCCCGGCCGCTGGCGACCCCCCCTCTCTCTTTTCCCCATTTTCTCTCTCTCTCTCTTCCCCTTTCTCTCTCTTCCCCTTTCACCAGCGACCCCCCCCCCCCCCCCGGCAACCCCCGGCAACTAAACCTTTATGTGAACTTGTTCCAGTGCCGCCAACTAAACCTCCTGTCACGCCACTCCCACCCACATCTCCACCGTCGCCTCCGGTTAGGTCCAGACAAGGTAACGCATAAACAAGACACATCATGATATTTCTGTGAACTTTTTCCAACGTATGACTAACGAATGTGTAATGTTTTTTTTTTTTTTGGTTGCAGATTGTATACCATTATGTGACACAAGATGCTCATTAACCTCAAGGAAGAATGTATGCAAAAGGGCATGCATGACATGCTGCGAAAGGGGAAGAGAGAGAGGAGAGAGAAAGGGGAAGAGAGAGAGAGGAAGAGGGAGAGAAAGGCAAGAAAGAGAGAGGGGGTCGCCGGCGGCCGGAGCTGGGTGGGGGGCGGCCGGGGCTGGGGCCGGTGAGGGGGGGTGGGCCGGGGCTGGGGGGCCGTGGGAAAGAGGAGAAGAGAGAGAAATGGGGGTCGTCGGCGGCGAAAAGGTCGCCGGCAACGGAGAAGACTTTGGGTGGGAAGGGTAATATGAGGTAAGGTGTATGATAAATACGGTACACCAATAACGTTTCAATCGTTCGATTAAATCTTAACGGTTTAAAAAAAGACTCTACCGGTGGAGAGGGTCTCCACCACAGACTCTCCCCATAAAAACTCTATTAAAAAAATTAATGATAAGATATTTCTATTGATATGAAAAATGACCGTAGTAAAACTCTACTAAAAAAATAATGACAAGCAACTAATGGTACGCGTTTTTAAACAAAAGAATTAAATCTCTAATGATTAGAATAGTACATTATAAATATAAATTATATGAGTGTGAGAGTAACAATCATCATATTAAATCTGACGTTTTAAAAAACTTTTTACTATCACGAAAAATTATTACTTGTCAAATATGAGGTCTTTACCATAGAGATGTTGGAGAAGAAAAATCAGGTTAATTTTAAATAGGAAAGACTGAAAGTTACAAATAATTATTCCTCTCCATTACTTAATTGGACAATTGATGCATTTACAATTTTACCGAAAGAAAAAAAAAAAAAATTGGATTCAAAATTTGGAGGACACAATTGTTTTTATTAGGAAAAATTAACAAGAAGATACTATTTTGGCTTATAATCAAGAAGAAAATTTGAGATTCTCTCTTAGGATATAAAAAATATTGTAATATATACTGACATATATTTCTTATCGTTCAGGTTTTTTTTAAATCAAATTATGTCAATTTTCCTGATTAAATGCTCATAAAAGAAACCTACAGCAATAAGTATACCCTAATTAAATATTGTCTCCCCAGAATCAAAATAACTAAGAAAATTTGGTTTCGACAAGAAGAATGATAATAATAACTAAAATTTGGTTTCGTCTACTCAGATTCGATTCCTATTATCTCCTGTAAGGTCTCCGCTCTAACTTTGGTTGTAGATGCATAGGTTGGTGAGTAGTGTAACGCCTTAAAAATTCATAAACTTGATTCATGAATTGTTATCATGGATTTCTTTTATTAATATACTTCTAATGAATTATTTTGATAAATATCAAATTTTAAGATCATGAATGATTGTATATGTATCATCAGTATGATGATGTCGATGATCTAATAATGTTGAGTTTCTCTGTCTAAATGAGAAAGTATAAATACATAAAAGATGAGTTGAACGACATATAAATTTATACGAAAAATTTATTATGTCGTATTAAAGGGATAAATGTTAATTTTTGGGAAAGAACCTCGATTTTTATTAGTAGGTCAATTTGATGACCTTAGTATTTATTTTTGTCATATCAATATTTAAGTTTTAAGAGTATGATTGGAGAAATTAATGTGTCACATAGATAGAAGATGAATAATTAGGATTTACTCTTAGAAAATCCAAAAGTAGAAGATTGATCAAGAATTGTGCTTAGATTTGAAATCAATGGTGTAGATTTTATGTTAAAAGATCCTAGACAAATCAATGGTCAAGTTTGGATGATAAGTGACCAATAAGAGCTTAAGGTAAGGATTGGTGTGATAAATGATCCAATGGATGAGAATAAGAATGACAACCTTTGATCAATGGTGGAAAAATTGGAAGAAATAAAAACAAAATAAAAATGAGAAAACCAAAGGGGGATCCAGATTTTGTGGTCAAAAGCAAGAAGAAATTTGAACAATGAGGGGAAAAAAAAAAAGTGGTGCATGCATGCAACCTCATGTAAGAGATGACATGACTTGTTTTGGCAATATGACACAATGAAGAGACAAGTGAAAGTGACCCTTTGTCTCCACTTTGTTGAACAAATTTTTTACACCAACTCCCCCCCCTAAGTGGCGGCAATGCAAGGGGAGAATCAGCTAAAAATTTTCCATTTTTCCCTCAAAATACAGCTTCTTTAAAGTAAATGTTGTCTGAAAACAAGCCCACAACATCTCATTTTATTCTCACACAAGTTAAGCTCAAAAACCCTAGCTTCTCTAGCCATCACCAAGCTAAAAAAAAAAAAACCATGAACACTATTCTCCATCTCCAACACCCCTCTAGCACCCTCCTCCTCCATTTTCAAGCTCCAAGCAACCCCGTTACTAAGTTCGAAGAAGTGTGAAGCGGAGTTGAATGATATGTTACTAGAGGTAACCCAGTGGTATTCTATGTGTTTTAAGTCATTTTTGGAGAACTAAAGCATGATGTTTAGTTAAAATCTTAATGTTAGACTTCTTATTACCTAGAAAAATGTTTGAGAAGAACTTTGGAGGTCTGAGATCTTAAAGGATCCACGGAGCATTTCGGTAAGATCTACGAACTTTGTTAGAGCTTGTAGTAGTTGTGGTAATATGGCATGCATTAGAAACTTTGGTATGAAAAATAAATTATATAATAAGATTTTATAGAGGATAAACTTCATTTTAGGCTATGGAATCACTAGGTTTGCTTTTGTATGTCTAAAGTTATATGCATTTGAAGTTGTGACACAAAACTAGAGAGAAAAGGAACCTCTGGGGTACAGTCTAGCCATGGGTTTTATGTACTCCTGAACCACTTAGTCTCAAAATTTTGATTATAATTGTAGATATAAAACTAGATTGTTTTAGCTTTCCAACAAAGTATCATGCGCCTCAAACGGATAAATGTGCAGTTTTTAGTGAATTTTAAAAATTTAGACCATGAACCAAGAGTTTTTACTGGAACCCTGTACCAGCTACGATTTTTATATATTTTGGGTCAGTAAACCATAATTTTTTATAAAACTATTGTTATTGTATGAACAAGACATTGTATGCTTTACAATGACATATATTTTGCCTTATTTGGACTTATAAGTGAATTCTTATGATTTTTCTAAATTCCCATAAATCTGGACATATGGTACATACGTGGGACAAACAGTAACATAACCTAAGTTCACAGTATGAAACACTCAAACACTAAATGAAAGAACTTTATGATTATAAGTAGACATCTCAAGTTTCGAAATGAGTTATCATGTATTTAAAACGAATATGTATATAAATTTTAATAAATCACATAACATTGTATTGTTATCTGGTAAACTGAGATTTCACCATAAGACACTTAGGAAAACGTCAATATTAATGTTTGAAATGCTTGAAATGTTGAAAAACAAATTATAAATACAGAAATTATATACTTCAAGCTTTCCAATGAGTTATCAAGTGTCCAAAATGTGATTATACTCAAATTTAAATAAATCTTACAAGTTAAAATCTCACACCAACAAACGATAAAACATTAAAATGTGACATGAGAGTAAGTCATAACATATGGACATATTTATTTATGAAATGAGTTGGTATTAAATATATAATCAAATAATGCGAAAACCCCTAACTTTATAAAGTTGAATCACAAGTTTTAAATGGATTAAGATAAAGTATACTAGAGGATTACTGAGCATATATTAAGAGACTACCTTAGCCCAACTAAATGATCATAACTAATGTGATTGGGCCTAACAAGCCCAATACTAGTAGAAGGTAAACACTTAGGTGACTACTTGTTACCTTGATTGATTAATTAATTAAGAAATAAATAAACTAATAAATACATACAAAATGTAATTATGTTAAGAAAATTAATTAGTAATTAATAAAGTAAATAATTAATTAATTATATGAGTTAATAAGTGATAATTAGCTGTGTAAGGAAGATTATTATGTTAAGTAACTACATAATTATAATACATGATTAATTAGAGATTAATTAATCATTAATCATTGATATAATTGTTAATATAACTATGGATGATTAATTAGAGATTAATCAAACATTAATTATTAGAATAATCTAATTGTTAATAATTAATATGAGAGTTAATAATTGATAATTATTATATGAGAAATAATATATAAGTAACATAATTAAATTATTAACAATATAATTATTAATTAGTCAATTAAAATTATGTAATTTAATTATAATTACTCAATTAAATAAAATAATAATTAACTACTACCTAATTAATTAGTTAATTAATTAATTAATCAATAGATTAATTAATTAATCAATAGATTAATTAATCAATTAAATTAAATAAAAAAAATTAAGTATAATTAAATTAATTAGATAATAATTAATATAAATTTATTTAACACTTAATGATTAATTTGAATTAATTATTAAGATTAATTATGATATAATTAAATTAAGCTCACTTTAATTTATAAAATAAATAAATAAATGAAGAAAGTAATATAACTATGATTTTATCTAATAATGAGATATTGTTAAATCAGGATAATTTCTCAAACTTGCGTAGTAGGAGGTACAACTCCGAAAGTTTAAGCACATAAAACATATAAGTACAAATCTCATCTATAACATGAAACACAATATTTTTCTTTGTTGATACTCTACATTTGCTATGACTTGCATTGATGAAGTGATGGATATATGAGTTATATGTATTACTTTGATTAAGCATTTGACGTGCATAATTTCTTTTGCACTAATATGATCGACGTGCCTCACAGATATTTATACTATAATGATAGATGCATAGCGATATGTAAATCTTCATATTATTACAATTAATAAGAAGGAGGCAACGAAAGATAGAAATAAGTGTTGTACCAACCTCCAATTAGTGAGATGATATGATAAGAACAAAAGTTATAAGTTATGACTTAGGAGGTAATTGGAGGGTTGCTCCCCCAACTCCTTATTGACGACATATGGGCCCTTAAGTAGACAAGACATGTATATAATGAAACATAATTGAACACACATAAATCATATGTATTTTTGAACATTCTTGTTGTTACGTGTGATGATATGATTTTATGAAAATGTTTTGTGACATATAATTTTTGCTTGCTGAGCGAGAGCTCATATGTGTGTGTGTTCGTGCTGTAGGTAACACAGGTAAGTAGTCCACCACTTAAATGTTTTTGGACTGGCGAAGTAATGCGGAGGCGATGAAGGAAGGGAGTGGGATATTACCACGAATTTAATTTTCGCATTTAGAATTCCTAAATTATTTTGTATTGATTATCTTTAAAATTATGTTTTCAACATTTTGAAACTACTAAACTAGTAGGAATACTTAAAGACTTTAAGGTCATTCATTTTAACTTGTATGACGTTATAGTTTTTTAAATATTATCTAAGTACGAATTTGAATGTGATATTTATTATTTAGAAATTATAATTTCCTTAGTTAAAATTTTAGTTATTAAACTCTTCAAGTACAAGTATGATCTGTAAGAAAAAAAATAATAACAATTCTGCTTTTTTTGAAATCAAACATAAACAATAATTAAGACTATATTAACTAAGAATAAGTAAGATAATTAATGATCCTAAAAGTCGGGTCGTTACAAGTAGGGTAGGCCTTAGATGGATGACAAAAAGAAACTATATAAGAATTTGATTACTACCATACTTAGTGTAATGTCCCTGCCTGTGAGGACCGAAAAACCTAAGATAACGAGGCCATTACCGGATCTTTTTATCAATTAAAAATTCTAAATATCATTGTAAAAATGCTACTGGTGTCATTTCACTTTTTCCTTTTGTTTTTAGATTTTCTGGTGGTTCCAAGTTCTAACCAAATGACTCACGGTCTGAAAATCCAGCTATTCTTCGTTCATCTCTCAAACAAAAGCCCAACCCAATACCTTCAGCTGCTTTCGTCAGCAGCAAATAAATATGAAATTATGTGATTGTATGTATACTCAAGCCACAATTTCACGCAGCCTTATTGGAAGGTATTGAGTTTAGATTTCCATTAATTTAAATAATAATAATAATAATATCTCAGAAATTACAGTGAGTGGTTAGATTTATGCACCTACTTCGGTAGAAGTCTTGTAAATATACTTTGAGATTCAGGCCCTGTTTGGTAACCGGTCCTGTTTAAACTTTTTTTTGTCTTTCTCTCCAAAAGTTTTTGTCTTTTCTCAAAAAAATTTTATCTTTTCTAAAAAGTCAACAAAATTTACTATTTAAACTTATCAATTTCAACTCAAACTTACACACCAAATACCCCCTCAATAATATGATCACTTTCTAAATGACTCTGAACTTTATACCCTAACTTAATATGTCCCTGAATTTTTAGAAGAGTTTATTTAGTATACATTCTTAGTTTATCAATTAAATTCTATTTATTTATTTATTATTTTTGTGAAAGTCTTTATTAAAAGTTTTCTCTCTTTCCACTGGATGAAGTACTCAGTTACTATGTGAAACTACACGAAAACAGAGTATAACACTACTACCTCTGCCGTTGCATATACATTAGCTTGTGTTTTTTACGCAAATTTCGAATCTTTTTAAGTACCCAAAATTAATAGCCCCTTCCTATTTCTTTCCATCCTTCTTCTTCTTTAAAAATATAAACAATATATTATTATAATATTAACATAATGATTTTTTTTAAAAAAATAAGGATAAAAAATTTAACTTCTAATAAATTTCGTTTTAAGACATGTAAAACCTTCAAAAACTCTAATTATCAGTAGAAATTGAAAAGCCACTTCAATTGTCACATGCATCATTATATCATACATGAAAAAACAAAAGAAAAATCAGTTATTACCCCAAAAAAAAAAAAAATCATTTCACAGTGAACACCTAATTCTTTAAATAAACCAAAAAAAAAAAAAAAAAAAATCTAACACCCTGATTGCTTTGACATGAAATTTTTTTTTTTTTTTGAATAAATGGGAAATGCAGCCATGCCACGTGGCCCAATGAGAACCTATAGAACCTTATCCCAGATCAAAAATGTAATCCAAAATGCCCCATCCAATATCCAAAAACCATCCATTTTCCTTCACAAATCACACAAACCAAACATCCAAAAGGGCCAATTTTTTTTTTTCCTTGCCTCACATTTGTCCAAAGACTGCACACTTTCTCCTCATTAAAACTTTGCTACCACACCAAACCAATAAGCTTTGCAAACTTAGCTAGCTAGCCAAGTTAACAATGGCCTCCACCTCCTGCTTCCTTCACCACCACGCTCTCACCGCCGCCGCCGCTAGATCCTCCTCGTCGCAGCGCCAAGCGGTTGGCACTGTCCGGTCGGCTCAGCTGGTTTGCCGGGCTCAGAAACAGGCTGTAAACGACGAAGATGGCGGCGCCATGTCTCGCCGTTTGGCCCTCACTGTCCTCGTTGGTGCTGCCGCACTTGGCTCCAAGGTCTCCCCTGCTGATGCTGCTTATGGAGAATCTGGTATTCCTATAAATGTCACTTCTTCTTTTATATATATATATATATATATATATATCCGGATATTTATGTTTGTTTGTTCTATGATTTGTCTTACCAAAGTTCTCTTGAAAAAAAGAAAAAAAAAATTTGATTACTTTTATAATAATACAATATCTTAAAGAACATATCTTAAAGTCAATACACAAAATGAGAATTTTCACGACTTTCTTTAGTATGTCAATATCTTAAAAGAGATGAGTACTTTAATTTTGGTAAATATAACCTAAATATTCAAGATTAGGAAACGAAAATTTTATAACTTTTAGACTTGTACAATAATGATAAATTCATCGAATGTGAAAATTATATCAAATGTCTGAAATAGGATGATTATAAATTTTATAGATATGATATGTGGCATGTGGACAAATATGATAGATATGAAATGTTGGATGTGAAAATATAGGATAAAAACAAGATCTAAGATACAGACAAACATGATGGATATGGAATGTGGTATGTGAACAATTAATATTAAATATGATTAACAATTTGAGTAAGCTAGTCAGATAAATATGAAGTATCGATAATAACATTAACTCTTAAAGCTAACGAGTTCTTAATTAGTTTACCGTGGACATCTAAAGTCTCTTATATTAGTTTCATCTAGATCTTAAAGCCTCTAGTGAATTTAACATTAAAATTAAAAAATTAAAAAAAAATTTGATGGTGCAATTGCAGCCAACATTTTTGGAAAGCCAAAGACAGACACAGATTTCTTGCCATACAATGGAGATGGGTTCAAGCTGTCGATTCCATCAAAGTGGAACCCAAGCAAAGAGGTGGAATACCCTGGCCAAGTCCTCAGATACGAGGACAACTTTGACACCACCAGCAATGTAGCTGTCACTGTCACCCCAACTGACAAGAAATCCATCACTGACTATGGTTCCCCTGAAGAATTCCTCTCCAAGGTATATATCTTTAGATATATACATACACACACACACATACCCCCCCATAAATGTATGTGCACTTCTTATGCATTATAAACGTGACAATCATAATCACTCAAGGACACAATCCCCGGCCTAAGGCCATCTGTTGAATTTTTTCCAAAAAAATCGTAATTTTCCTCCATTTTTCCTCTTTTAGCTCCCTACTTTTTTTTTTTTTTTAAAGAAAAGTTTGCTAAATAAGATTTGGCTTAATTCAAGCCCCTTCTCTAAATAAGTTTCTTGGCTCCGTCCATGAATCTTTTCTTTCCTTGCAATGCACTAGTGTGGTCAACTAATTCATAAAGCTTCTACATGGGATTTTGTAGGTGGACTATTTGCTGGGAAAACAAGCCTACTTTGGCAAAACCGATTCCGAGGTAACGGATTTTCTGAGTCACGATGAATGAAGAAATATGAAAATTTGCGTTTTAAGTTTGTAGATAGATAGTTATATGTTTTTTTTTTTTTTTTTTTTTTTTTTTTCTGATGGAAATTTGAGTGAAGTAAACAAGCCAAATGGGTGCAGGGTGGTTTTGACCCGGATGCCGTGGCAACAGCAAACATATTGGAAAGCTCGACCCCGGTGATCGGAGGGAAGCAGTACTACTTCTTGTCTGTGTTGACAAGAACAGCGGATGGAGACGAAGGCGGGAAGCACCATCTGTTCACGGCCGCCGTGAAGGATGGGAAGCTCTACATTTGCAAGGCGCAAGCCGGAGACAAGAGGTGGTTCAAGGGAGCTAGGAAGTTCGTGGAGAGCACTGCAAATTCCTTCAGTGTTGCTTAAGAGTTTAATCATGAGTTTGATGTATATGTAAATCACCTTAAGATTATATGATCACGTTTCTCCTGAGATCCTCTAGTCTCACTTTTCTTTTTTTCTTTTTTCTTTTCTTTCTTTTTCTTTCCTTTTGGTTTTGGTCCTCAAGAGTTTCAAAATCAGTTTTATCATAATTGAGGGAGTTGGTTGGAGTAATCTTTGTGCATACTGAAACGTTTTGTGGTATATTTAAGGACCCTCTTTCTTCTTATGAGATGAAATCTATCTCTCTCTCTTCTTCTTTTTGCTCAGCCACAACAGGCAAAAAAGGCTTGGTATATAAACATTATTTCTAAGGTTATTCTTAGCTATGCCCCTAAATTTTGAAGCCATTCCCTTTTTGTCTTTTAAACTTTAAAAACAATGTTGTGGCAAAAAAGGCTTGGTCTATAAACATTATTCTAAGGTTATTCTTAGCTATGCCCCTAAATTTTGGAGCCATTTCCTTTTTGTCTTCTAAACTTTAAAAACTCTTATTTTACTCCTGAATTTCGACATTAACCCCACTGTATACCTTCTATCAAAATTTCAATTAAATACAAATGGGAAAATAGAAGAATTAGTCACATACATCTATTTCGTTAAGATTTCTGGAAAAAACAAAAACAAATAGAACAAAATCCCAAGATTATATTTAACTCACTTTTTTTTCCGATTTGTTTTTAATTGAAATTCGAATAAAAAAAAATTAAGTGTTGTTAAATTCAAAATTTAATGAGTTAAATGAGAGTTTTAAAATTTCAGGAAGAAAGTGAGGACTCCAAAATTTAGGGACATAGACGACAATAATCCATTTCTATCAGATTCCTATCCGAGCAACACCATATTTCGTTGTAGAACATATGAAAATGGTCAAATTTTTTACTTGAAAAATACAAGTTTTATATACATAGATGTATATACATATATAAATGTATTATACATAATAGCTGAAAGATATGGATGGATAATCTAATCAGTAAAGCAATTGCAATAGCATGTTTTAACAACCAGACAGTCTATCAGTCCACCTCACTTTTTTTTTGTTTTTTTTTTCCACAATAAGAACCAACAAATCCAAAGTTTGAACAAATATATTGAGTTAAAGAAAACATAGAAAATGGAAACAGTAGATTTATTATCATAAACTTGCTGCATAGTCCACATTCTTGTTTGATATAAATGTCTGATTGTGAGTTTTGTTGACAATGATGATAGAGTTATTTACAGGAAGGAAAAAAAAAGAAAAAAGAAAAAAAAAAAAAGGAAAGAGCAATGGTCAGAGAAAGTTGTAACCAAATATTTTATGCTTTCAACATTAGACCTCAAGAGTTCAAGTTTTCCCGTTCGAATAATGGACGCCATTGCTGTGTGCACCCTTACCCTTACCCTTGCACTTGACATTTAGATTGTTCAATCCCCATATCCGAATAGTACGATCGTCACTGGCCGATGCTAACATGTGAGGGTTTACAGGATTCCAGCTTACACAGTTAACCGCTCCCGAGTGACCTGGTAGCGCCTCGATAAGCTCCCCGGTTCCTCTATGCCAGATATAAACCTGCATTTCGGTTGAAGAAACATCCATTAACAAGCCCAAAACAAGATTTTGCCAATCATATTTTCTTTTTGCACCAAATTGTCTGTTTCAATCCAAAATGTGCACACAAAAAATTAAAGTAGACAAATAAAAATCTGCAATTTGTGCATTCATAATTGAAGCATAATCTGGTGCAGCTACCGAGCCATCTTCACGAGCGGGAATACGAGGTTCTGATCTCATTGAAAATATTACAAAAAGTCTAATAGCAGAAAAGGAAAAGTATCAGGATAAAAAAGGTACTTGACAAGAACCCCATCACAAATTATAGGGAAATGCTTTACTAATAAGTCGATTGACTATGAAATTTTGGCATCCGGTTTAAAAGATAGAGACGACTATGAAACTTGAACATAGACAAATACATTTTGTGTGACAATACTGGGACAAGAAAATGATAACCAATTTATATAAAATAAAATTAAAATAAAATAAATAAAAAAACCTGAATAGTGGTAGTTAGATTGGTTACCTGTGAATCCTCACTACCACTAGCAACAAAAGCTTGCTCGGTCCCACCAAAACAAGACCTAATGACAAACCGAGAGCGTTTATGACCTCTGTACTTGGCAACAAGCTTTATTTCTCCTAGGATATTCCAAAGGTGGATTTCTTGGTTCAGAAGATTACTAGCAAGAACCTATTATCCTTCGATAATGAAAATGAAGTAATTGTTTGATCCTCTTCGATCAATCTCTCAACTTTGGCCTCCCTGTCAAGTAGCAATATTGCACTTTCTTTAGAGATACTAATAACCTGCTTCCCATCACTTGTAATCTCCAAATCAGAGATCCTCAGAGTTCGTTGCCCTTTCCAACATTCCATCTCTTTCCCATCTAATTCCCACATGCAGATACTCTTGTCCGTGACACCAGAGAATATCAATTTTCCATCTGGAAACCACCCACACGACACGAGGCCGAGACCAGGTTTTTCATATACATGGAGGCATTCACCGGAAGAAACATCCCAACGCCTGACGGCCTCCTCCACTCCACAAGTGAGCAGCTGGTGGTCATCAGGACTCCACGATACCGAGGACACCGGCTTCTGGTGACCACACAATCTATGCTTTAATGAGACTTCCGCCATTCACATCGACCTATTAACGGAAAAGAAACATTATGAGTTTAGATATAGTTGATGCTATACTGTATACTACATGTCTCCAGAAATAATTGACAAGTTACTCATGAACAATTTTTACATTCTAGAACGGAAACGGAATAAGGGTAGACTACGATGCGAAATCACCCAACAAACTTTTAGCCGAAAAAACATTTAGGAAAGAAAAGTAGGGAGATTTATAGCATAATCCTTGAGTAGAGCTATAAACATTTCAACATGTTCTCTATGTAATCAAATTTAATAATACGAACTCAAAGTTATTCCCCTTAATAACAAAGAAGATGCATAATATTGGAAAAGGGCAGCATGGAGAAGATCATAGAACAATTAAAAAGCAAGGTTTTTTACCTCCCAAATTACCGCAGATTTGTCGTTAGAGGATGATGCCAAGTATTTGCCGTTATGTGAAAATTGCAGAAACCAAACTTCATCAGTGTGTGCTTGTAATACCTGTACAAAAAAAAGTGAAGTAAAATGATTTTTTTGTCAGTCAATAGATAATTTGCATAATGCTTCTTCCAGAAAAAAAAAAAAAAAAAAAAAACAATTAAGGTCTATCACCAAGTTCATGAGAATAAGAAAATGGCATACTACGTATTACAAGACCCTTCTACTTTCAGAATAATGGCTAGATGGACTATAGAAACAGATGACAGACTGAAAGTTCTATTTTCATGGCCCATGAAACCCGACACTCGAATTTGGGTAATGACTCTCCACAGGTTACTAAGAAGAGTTCAAGACCACATAATTAATATTACAATAAAATATAAAACTCTATTTACAAATATAGTGCACGTCCTGTTCAAATTCACACACACATGTACAGAATGAAGAAACTTTGCCGACCTGTAAAGTTCGAGAAGGAATCTGATCTCTCCCACAGCGATGATCAGTGTACAATGACATTTCTTCATTCATCGAGTTGTGAAAGAAGCAAGCGTCTCTTTGCAAGACAAGAGCCTGTTCAACTAGATGTTCCAATCTCCTTTCAGGTATCATTACTGTTGGGGGAAGCAGTTCCTGCAATTCCTCCAGAAGCTTTGGCCTCGCCTTGACCCTACTAACGTTGCCTTGACCGAAGACCCAAACAATGAAGGAGCAACTAAGTATGAAGAGAGCTCATGAACTCTACTACCATTAATGCAAAGAGGCGCAATCTCGGTCCTCAGTGTTTTCAATGCATCCATGAGTTTTTCTCCATCCAAAAGTTCAAAAAACTTCTGCTCCAGTATCAAGAACAACGCCGATTTAACAATGCTTTCATCGAGTACAACAACACCGATTTTGTGCAATGTGGTCACACTTTCATTCCAGTTACCATCGAGAACTTGCTGCATGAACATATTTACAGAAGCAGAGTGCAAAGATATTCCGGACTCTTCCTCTAGATGAGCACCACTTTTCTTGTAACCAAGAGAATACAATGCCTTGGCAATTATTCGGACAAATTCGACTCTCTTTATTACTCCTTTGGAACCAACAACTTCATCGTCCCCTGCAGATTGTAGGGGCCGAGCCATCAAGCCTCTCGAAGAGCCGGCTGCAGGCTCAACAGAAGATGTGCCGTTGGAAAGACCCCTCAGTTCCCCAAAGGACAATTTCATGCGTTTTGTGGCTGGTTCTTCATCCTCTACACCTCCCATGAAATGTGCACCTCAGCCCATATATTATGCAGCGGTGCACAGTAACAAGAAAGGATGATGATTCCAAAAATGACTAATAAATCCCAAGAAGTAGATTCCTAAATAAGACAATAATTTAAATGATCATTAGTTTCCCTTACATATAAGCATGACCATGTTTAATCACAATAAACAAAACAAAAATGGTTTATTAATGTCTCAAGAGAATGCATAAAACAATTCATAAAGGCAAGGCAAAGGAGTTTTTCTAACTGACAATGGGATAAAATCCTTAGTTTGTATCTGTAATCAAAGAAAGTAGTTCTAGATTGGTTCCTAAATCTAGCTTTCTACAAGTAACCACGGACGAAGACGAGACAAGAGAGAAAACCCCTTTATCTTAATAGTCACATTCCATTTCCCTCGTGTCCACTGGAGCAAGGTACCATGTTCCATGATATGACTGATCGATGAATCCTCATTTACAAAATAGTAATAGACCATCTTTTATTGTGTTCATACTTCACATTTCCGCTACACAAAAATCAGTTTGTTAAAACATTTACACTCTCATGGAAAGCTATATCCAATTTAAGGTAGCAAAACTATACATTATCTTAAGAAAAGTTTTCCATTATCAAAATACAGAAACAAAGACAATTGATGTTCTACTACGATCAATGTATGTATGTCAAAGAATAACCTAAGTGAATAATTCGTAAAAACCGATCACAGGACAGGACGCCAAGAACAATAACTCATGACATTGACAATTTATATCAAAAAGACTCCAACTAAGACCAAGTATAGATAGAGTCTTCATGTCAAAATACAGACAGAGTACAATTTCAGTATGCCAAGTCCCCAATTTAGACTTGCGGAACTCGAATCAATAAATCCAATAAATATTTCAGATTTTGAGAATCAAGAACCAATTAGCTCAATGATACACACTCTGCGAAACAATTAATTCAAGAACCAGATAAACTTATGAACCACATTATGTACGAGATGATCAATCTAAGCAAAATAGAAACAACTATTGATCAATTAAAACTTTGAACTATATTCTACGGAAAGAAAAAAAACAATAATCACAAAGAGGAAAGCAATGAAGATAAAACAACTTCAATGACAATAGTGCAAAATCTGAAACAAACATCAACTAAAACCCACATCAGAATCAATCAGAAAGTCAAGAATCCAATCAAGACAGAGGCATAAACCAATGATAACACCAAATCTAAACCAAGAATCTGTGTGAAGCACAAGAATACATAAAAAAAAGATACTCAAAATTCAACATCAAACCAAAACCCAAAACTATAATGTTCAGCAAGAATCTAAAACCAACCCATAAATCGTAGGGAAAAAACAACAAAATCAACCCATTTCTCAGTGGCAATCAGGCAATCATAAAACAATCTTTAAAAAAAATTTAAAAAAAATCTACAAAATACCCAGAAAGCGATTTTGCTTTCGGAAGCGAGTCCGATCAAAGGCGAAGAACCGGAAACAGAAATCCGATTCAGAATCCAACAATCAACAATGGGTAAAAATGAAGAAGAGCGTTTTATTTTATTTTATTTTATTTTATTTTTTTTTTGGGTACCTTTGTGGGCAGAGAAACAACACCAACACACAACACAACTCAGCCTGAGTTCTCTTTGCGTGGAGGAAACCAACTCAGTGTGGTTATGTATATATTTGTAAAGCAAGCGTTGGGCCCAATGGGCCTTTATTTTGGGCTTTTCTTGGAACTCTAGTGGGCCACTGTCCAGTTTTTACACAAGCCCAATCCAAGTTCATGTGAGGTGTGTGAATGAATGGTCAGTAGTTTGTACTCTGTAGATGGATGGTCAACGGTCTTGAAATATGCTTTCGTAAAGGAATCATTTAAATAAACAAACCTCATTTACTTGGAATGGAGAAAATACCAATTTCCTTTGAACATTCTTTATGAGGAGTGTAATATTTATATATACTAGTTGAAATTTACAGGTGTAAAATACATACATATTAAAATTAATGAATATATAATTTATACACATAAATATTAAAATTTTCAATGATATAATATTTTTTGACACATGTGTATTAAGCTATCATAAAAAAAAAAAAGTAAATACATATTTAAAAATATATTTTTATAGGGACAAATTTGATTAAAAAAAAGTAAATCTATTAGAAAAATATTAAAAAGTTGAAAGGAAAAAAAAAAAAAAAAAAGAATAGAAGAAAGTAACAAATCAAGAAAAGATTAAAAAAAAAAAAAACATCATCATAAAAAGATAAAATAATTTAACTAAATTTTTAAATAATATTTTTAAGATACTTTACTCTTTTAATATAGTTATAGATGTATATTATCTTTTATTCGTTTCCCTTGTCTTTCAAGATTTGCATTTCCAGGGCTCGAGATTGACATGCTTTCGAAAGAAGTACTTTTACTTGTAGCAAAAGCTTTTTTTTTTTTTTTTTTTTTTTTTTTTTTTTTTTGACATGCTTTTGAAAGAAGTACCTTTACTTGAATCAAAAGCTTTTTTTTTTTTTTTTTTTTTTTGTTGAAAGACTCGTAGCAAAAGCTAAGTTATTCAATTTTTCTTTATGTTCTATTCTAAACAACCAAAAGAATTTTGGTTTTGCGAAACAATAGAAATCTCATATTACGTCAATTGACCGCAACCATATGATTTATATCATATAATACATATGAGGTATGAAGAGTAGACATAGACATAAATGACGTTTTGATCAAATATAAGAAAAAGGTTTTGTTATTATTACCTCATTCCAATTTCCAACAAACACAAACGACATCTTAATCACTATGGACAAGTCGTTTTTTTTTTTTTTTTTTTAATATTTGGGGATGTGGGATTTGAATTTCATACCTTTAGGTGAAATTAGTATGATATTATTACTAAGTTATGTCTACAATCACAGAGCAAGTCGTTTTAATTCCCAAGTTATAGCAATTGAGATAACAATAAACTAAAAAATGATATGTTGTTTATATTCTTAAATGACCGCAAACTTCTCAAAAAATAAATGATTCGTCGTCTTTCAACTTGAAGCTTGAAGGAGATAAAAGTCAAAACCTTGAAATTTAAGCGACATGTTGTTTACTGCATTAAACTAACCAATTTTGTGCGGAGGGGCCACGGACAGACCTCTCGTTCTTATGATTCATACGACAAGAAACTTTAAATCAAATTGTACACATCCTTCGTGAAATGAAATGAACAACATCCCTTTTTTTTTTTTTTTTTTTTTTTTTTTTTTTTTTTTTAAGATAGAAAATAACATTTTTTTTAGGATAACATTTATGAATAGTTTTATACTAATTCTAATATTAAATTTCGAGTATCAATTTATATTGTGACAAATTATTATATTTTTATTGATAAATATAATTAACTGATATAATATATTTTTTTAAACATTTACAAATAAAAAAAAATAACTTAAGTTTAGTATTAAAAAAATGATTTAGAGTTGATATTCTTATGTTTATTTTTGCATTTCAGTTTTTGTCTTTTTCAAAAAAGTCAACAAAATTTATAATTAGTTTTTAAAAAGCCATCCAATTCTAACTAAAATATATATATATATGTGTGTGTTTGGTAAGTTAGTTAGAGATGAAAATTTTAAGTTGGAGTTAGTTGACTTTTAAAAAAATTAGTTATAAGCCTATGTTTGGTGAATGAGTTTAATTCAATCTCAACTTAAATTTTTCATCTCAATTTTTGTCTTTTTCTGAAAAGTCAATAAAATTTATAACTACTTTTTAAAAAATCAACTCAACTCAAACTCAAAAATTTCATCCCATCTTAAACTCAATTCAAATACCAAACGAACCCATTTTTAAGAAAAAAGACAAAATTTGATATGAAAAAAAGTATAATTTAATTGAGATTAAATTTATATACCAACAAAAGCCTAAATTTAAGAAAATATATATATATATATATATATATTTCCATTGAAATTACGAATGTCACTCCTTCCATCTTTTTTTTTCAATTAATATATCTCAATCAGAATAAGTACTGACTTAAAAAAAATATATTATTTAAGTACCGACTTAAAATCCCCTTAAAACCCTTCTTCGAGAGAACGTATACAAGCACACCTACAAATATTGTTGGTGAGAAGAGTAGCGAGGGCAACAGCCAAAAGAAAAGAGGCAGCGAGAAACGAAACGAGACGTACATCTCTAAACTAGAGGTTTCTAAGAAGAAAGGAGCTCAAAAATGGCGAGGAAGAACAAGAGAGGCGGAAGATCTCTCGTCACCGAAGCCACTAGGATCCATGTTCGCGAAGCTCTCGACCAGTTCCAAGCCTCCGACGCCAAAGGTAACAACTTTAGACCCTTTTTCTTTTTGTTGGTTTGTTTGGTTTCTGAGAAAATGGAAAAGAAAAGTATTTGTTATCGGCTATTGTAGCGATTATCTTCTCGTTAATTGCGAAAGGCTCTTTCTTTTGATTTGTGTTCGGATTTGGTGATGTAATCAACAATGATTAGCACTATTTTGATATGTACATTAGTTGTATATCTTCTTTTTTTTTTTTCTTTTAATTAATTAATTTATTTTGAAGATTCAAGAGATTATGAATGACCGTATAAATTAGTTCCAGTGCCCGAGGAAAAAACCAGGAATGTTCGCATTGATTGGTTTTGGCCTGAAGTTTTATTATTAGTTTTCTTTTTATTGTGTTTTCTTTGAAAAATACCTGTAAATGTTATGTTAATAGGCATTCAAGTTTTAAAAAAAAAAAATGAAAAGGGCTTTCTAATTTTTGCACTACTTCTGTGTTTTGATTCTTGGATAGCTTCTATTATTGAAATTTTGTGAAATGTATGTGAACTTATACTGCAGTGTACACATTTGAGGCTGGTTTGGCAGCCCACGACCGCGCTTTTGTGCATGGCTTATGCCAGAAACTGGGTTTAATTTCCAGGAGTTCTGGGTAAGTGTCCATCTATTTTAGGCTCTGCTAAAAGTATAGCTTGTGTTTCGCATTAATACAACTTTAGATGAGAAGAACTTCACATTCTAACACGGCTTCATACACCAATGTTGCATAGGCGTGGTGACCAACGGTGTCTTTCAGTTTACAAAATTAAAAAGAAGGCAAAAACCAACAAAGGATCGGACGATCTTCCTTCTCTGACCTTTTCTAAGGAGGCACAAGATGTATTGCAGGATATATTTATGCAATACCCCCCTGAGGATGGGGAAGAGGGTAAGAGATGGTTGGGGAAGCTAGTGCAAAGGTTCGTAAAGTATTTCGGTGGGGAGACGATATTTTCTCTAAGCCGTTTATGAGCAAGGAAGTAATTGCAGAGAAGGTGGAATCGCTTGCCTATAAAGTAGAGAATGACGCAAAGTTGAGACAGGTCTTAATGAATTAACACGATGCTTGACCTTTTGTTATGGTTCTTACAATTTTTAGGTTAAATTTTTTTTCGTTTCTCAGTGTTAAGGGTTTGTAAATTCATGCACACAGGTTATTGAAGTGACGTCTAAGCTTCCAATTGCATCCTTTAGGGATGTGATTACATCAACGCTTGAATCTCACCAGGTTATTTTTCTTCAATTAGCTTAAACTTATTCTTCAAACTATCCACTCATTCACATTGCAGATGCATTATCGAGTGTTAGATAGACATGTTATTTCCTATATAAGCATAAGAAAGATTAAGAGATACGTTCATTTCTCTCTCAGCGTTCTAAAACACTTTCCTGTCTCGTGGTGCTGTTATTTGGATGAATGCCCTTCCTTTATAGTTCATTTCATTTATTTGTTCCCTCTCTCCAAGCAGGTAGTTCTTATATCTGGCGAGACTGGGTGTGGAAAGACTACTCAGGTTACCACTTCTTTGCTTTGTGTTTTTTTATGGTACATATTTTCTCATATTGTTTGTCTGACCTGTCTCAGAAGAATCCCTTCTTTCACTTTTGATAGTGTTATTTGGATTACATTGATGGCTTTAATGTTTCCATATTGTTGGTTTTTTTTTTTTTTGGATTATTAATCTATTTTCTTTTTATCACATAGGTTCCGCAATATATTTTGGACTATATGTGGGCAAAGGGTGAGGCTTGTAAAATAGTGTGTACCCAACCTCGACGTCTCTCAGCCATGTCAGGTTTATTGTCTGCTTTATAAACTGAAGTTCCTACTTTGTTTTTGTAACCTTTCTGCTTGTCCCCTCTGTTTTGAACTTGAAAAAGTTCTTAGCTTTTGCAATTTTCATGTCTAGTTGCTGAGAGAATCGCCTATGAAAGAGGAGAACAAATTGGCGAGAATATTGGATACAAGGTAATATTGTCTGTGATTTGTCTTCTGTGCCAGTATGCCTAATATTGTCTGTGATTGGTCTTCTGTGCTAGTATTCCTAATCTTAGTTAATGAGAGCTGACAAAAATGTGAGAAACAGCTGTGAACTTAAAACCGGAGATTGATTTTTTCCTCTCCATAAGCAGCTTCAAACAAAATCTTCAGTCACTCACCTGAAAAATCTGATAGGTGGGAGGGAAATTGATAATATTTGGAGTCATCATTATGTTCCATCAGAATTGTAGTAAATGACCACACTATTTTCTCTATTCTATAGGGCCACCCTATCAGGTGTAGATTTTTTTTTGTTTCCGGCTGCATATATTCTTAAATGAAATAATTATTTGTCTTGACAACTGCTGCACACATCGTGGAACATTGCGTTTTATCTTTTTAGCCGATTCTGTTGGTCCATTTATTTTTATAATATAATTTGCCTAATGGAGAGCCTTAACATAATTTGAAAAAATGTGGATATAGAATAATAGTGTTAGTTTTTCTGAATTCATCCAGCCCTCGAAAGTCAATATTTTAATTTTTTACAATGGTTAATTACATATTCATGTCTCCTAGTTATAATTATCTCTCAATTTATGTTTTTAGAAATTGCAAAGGTATCCTTTGCATTTTCAAAACTTGTTTCAATTTCATCCCTACAGACGCCACCCCTTGCCAACCCTCGTCAACCCTCGTCTCGTGGGAGGCATTCAGGAGAGTGACTATCTTTTGTATTTTATGGATGAAAAAACAAGGGAAAGACAAAGATGCCCTCAATTAGATCAAATTAATTTCTAAAATATATTTTCTTACATAAGATTCAATATCCTCTTTTTAAAAAATTCATGTTTGGTTTTAGGGTTTTTGTATGTTTTTTAAACACTAAGACAGTTTTCATAATCCTTTTCATAGATTATTCACGTATTTTTGTGGTTTTGCCCGTTTTTCATTTGTAAAATATGTGAGGTATGATTTGAAATAAGTTATTCAAATCCAAAGGTACCTTTGTAGTTTCTAAAAATAGAAGGATAAATTGAGAAATTATTAAAACTAGGAGGTGTAGTTACGTAATTAATCCTTATTTACAATTATGAACATGCTAAATTAGACACTGGCTCTGTTGAGCATTGTTTGTCTTGTGTTCACTTACGTGCTAATTATGGAATACTAATACAATCTGCTTTTATTGACTTTAATCGTTGTGGCAATGCTAGGTACGGTTAGAATGTAAAGGTGGGAGGTCTTCATCAGTTGTGTTCTGCACAAATGGGCTTCTATTGAGAGTTCTAGTTTCTAAAGGTGTCCACCTGGATTCAACAACGGGATCTAAAAAGAAAGGCGCTCCTCAGATGACTCATATTATTGTGGTACTATTCATGCTTCCTGTGTAGATTCCTTTAATGACTTTTCGGAATCCATCTCACGATCATTCTTACTTATGGTTGTATGTGCTTGAAGAATTTGCTTTCACAAAATTGCATTTGAAGGCTGAAATTCTGTCTCGGTAAAATTAGCACTAAGACTGCCATGATGCACAGTGATAGATAGCTGCTAATAATTTCTCTGCCATGATGCTTCTCTTTGAAGTGGCTAAATTACTAGGCATCCGTTGTAGTTCATTATCATGGAGAACCTAAGTATATAGAATTCACACTGGTCTTTCTATTTCCCCTTTAAACTTGAGAGTTTTGTTGCGGTAAGTCAAAGATGCATATTTTTCTACTCAACAAGAAATGTTAACTGTCGAGAACTTGACCGTGAATAACGATGTCAATTTCAATTGGTTATTACCAGGATAGAAGGTTGCAATGCATACATAGAATAACATTTAACATTATGAAGAAAAGAGTGAAATATTTGGAGGGTAGCGCCTTTGCTGCCTTTGGGAATATGAATGTAGAAGATGGTTTCTTGTGTCGAATAGGGTAATAATGTATTATTATGCGATAGCTTGACCATAAGATGTAGTTATGCTGAATGTAGGGATTTAGAAGACTTTGGAGTGATCATAGCCCAACGGTATTGAGATGCCTTTATATGTTAGAACTTGTTGACCTCCCTATTTAACTCAATACACGAATGTCTACTTGTTTATTGAATGAATCGTGCTTAGACTAATGTATAATGTGGTAGTGAACTAAGCTTTCCCTTTGCTAGGATGAAATTCATGAACGTGATCGCTTCTCAGATATCATGTTGGCTATTATCAGGTATGCTATATATGAGCCTTTTTATGATCACTTTGAAGTGTCATAATTCCTGAAGTGGAGGTTCTTTTGTAATTGATGATCTGATATTGGAACTTTTCTCTCTTTTTTGTGTGCAATTTGCAGAGACATGCTTCCCTCAAACCCTCATATACGTCTGGTTTGTTCAAATCTTTTATGTTAATATTTTTATGATTCTTTGTGATAGGTCGACCTGTCTTAGGAAATCTCCAATTTTAAAGCTCTAATATACATTGTCTGAATACTGATACATACTGCAGATAATGATGAGTGCAACTCTTGATGCTGAACGCTTTTCACAATATTTTGGTGGCTGCCGAATAATTCGAGTCCCTGGCTTCACTTATCCTGTACATCTTAAAAAACTGATTTTACCTACTTGTTTAGACTGCTTTGATTTCAGTTTCAATATTTATATTTTTGCTTCTTTTCAGGTTAGAACTTTCTATTTGGAGGATGTACTTTCCATCCTAAAATCAGAAGGCAATAATCACCTTGATAGTAGTATATCATGTAGTGCACGTGAAGAGCCTGAGTTAACAGAGGAAGATAAGCTTGTTTTAGATGAAGCTATTAATATTGCTTGGTCAAATGATGAGTTTTATCCCCTTGTAGAGTTGTTTTCTTCTGAAGGAACCCAGAAAGTGTATAATTACCAGCATTCCTTGACTGGTCTTACACCTTTAATGGTGTTTGCGGGAAAGGGTAGGGTTGGAGAAGTCTGCATGCTCTTATCTTTTGGTGCAGACTGGAAATTACAGACCAAGGAGGGATTGACTGCACTCAAGTTGGCTGAACGTGAAGACCAGCAAAAAGCTGCTGAGATATTAAAAAGACATGCGGAAGTTGCTCTTTCTGACTCTGTGGCAGAACAACAATTACTTGAGAAATATCTTTCAGAAGTGAATCCAGAACTCATTGATGTTGTTCTTATAGAACAATTACTAATGAAAATTTGTACTGATTCAGAGGTTGGGGCCATTCTTGTTTTCTTCCCAGGGTGGGATGAAATAAATAGAACCCGTGACAGGTTACTCTCAAACCGTGTATTCAGAGATACTTCCAAATTTGACATATTAGCTCTTCATTCCATGATTCCTTCCACGGAGCAAAAGAAGGTTTTCGACCGCTTACCTTATGGTTGCCGCAAGATTATTCTTTCAACCAATATTGCCGAAACTGCCATAACTATCGATGATGTCATTTATGTTATAGACAGTGGTCGGGTGAAGGAAAAAAATTATGATCCTTATAATCATGTGTCAATTCTTCAATCTTCTTGGGTCTCAAAGGCCAGTGCCAGGCAGAGAGAGGGACGTGCTGGTCGCTGTCGGCCTGGAATCTGTTATCACCTTTACTCCAAACTTCAAGTTGCTTCTTTTGCAGATTATCAAATTCCTGAAATTAAGAGGATGCCGGTTGAGGAAATTTGTCTGCAGGTACTCATTCTCCCTTATCTTTTACCGTATTCTAGCTGAACTTTGTTGCCACTAGTCCTTGAGATCATAATCCAGATTGTGAAATTTTACTGCTGCTTCATAGCAATGTTTAACCTAGATTTCGGTGGGTTATAACTTTTATGTTCCCTCAATTCTATGATAACTCGGTAAGATGTATGTACCCTTAAGCTTAATGGAATAGAAAAATGGTTGCTGAAATCTTTCATTCAATTTTTAATGCGAAACTTATCATCTGGCATCGGTGATGTGTCCCATATCTTTTCCTACATGTAATGTTAAACAAATTATGCAGCTTAGTCTTATGTTTAGGACTAGAGTGTCTTGCCGCTCCTCTTTAGGAGATCTCCCTGTTACCTTTTCAGAATGTCACATATAGTGGATGGGTAGAGATGT
The DNA here is from genome assembly GCA_009761775.1 of Ficus carica. Classification (NCBI taxonomy): domain Eukaryota; kingdom Viridiplantae; phylum Streptophyta; class Magnoliopsida; order Rosales; family Moraceae; genus Ficus; species Ficus carica. Next base: position 22,854,682 of record CM019740.1, read on the forward strand.
CAATACCTAATGTCATGAAATAAAATATGGGGACACCAGTTATTTATTGACCCCCAAGATCATCCTGACATTCACACGCCAGGACAAAGAAATTGATAATTATATTTTTATTGTTATTAGTATTTAAAAAAAAAGGAGTTAAGTAGCTTCTCTTTACGGTAGACATGTTAAGAAACAATGTGCTGCCGACACTTGTACCGAAAATCATTCCTCAAGATTATTATTATCCTTGCTGAATAAGGTTCTGGAATGAGTATGCTTTACCATGACCGGTGGATGTTATAAAATAGCAGTGGTTCCTCACCTCAATAGTATGCTTTTTGGTTTGTTATATGTTGTCTTGTTTTCTTAATGCTCTTTCTTTTATATGCTTACGCACTCGTACTGATAAAAAGACTTGAATTAATGTTTTGAAACAAACTGCAACTGACCTTGTTTTAATGTCCATGGAACTGGAGAAGTTCCTTTTTTTTTTTTTAATTGTATAACTTTGAGGCCGAAGGTGTTAATCTACTAGAGTTTACATGGACAGGCAACTTCTGATACCTCAAATCCGTCACTTGGTGTTGTTTCTTATTGACAGGTGAAAATACTGGATCCAGATTGTAAGGTAGATGAATTTTTGCAGAAGACATTGGATCCTCCGGTTGCCGAGACTATACGAAATGCAGTTTCTGTTCTTCAAGATATTGGGGCTCTGACACATGAAGAAAAACTTACAGAGCTTGGAGAGAAGCTAGGTTCTCTCCCTGTTCATCCAGTTACAAGCAAGATGATTTTCTTTGCAATATTGATGAACTGTCTGGACCCAGCGTTGACTCTGGCATGTGCTGCGGACTACAAAGACCCATTTGCTCTTCCCATGCTACCTCATGAAAAAACCAAAGCTGATGCCTGTAAAGCTGAGCTTGCCTCATTGTATGGAGGTCGTAGTGATCAACTAGCGGTGGTAGCCGCATTTGAGTGCTGGAAGAACGCAAAGGAAAGGGGCCAAGGACAAGAATTTTGCTCTCAGTATTTTATCTCTTCAAAAACCATGCAAATGTTGGCTCGTATGCGGAAGCAGCTCCAGAGTGAACTTATATACAATGGACTTATTCCAGAGGATGTCTCGAGTTGTAGCTTGAATGCACGAGACCCAGGTATACTCCATGCGGTTGTCATGGCTTGTTTGTATCCAATGGTGGGGAGATTGGCTCCATCTCAGAAGATTGGGAGAAAATTAATTGTAGAAACCGCTAACTGCAATAAAGTTCGTTTACATCCCAAGTCCTCTTGTTTTAAGTTATCACTTAAGAAAAACAGTCATCCCTTAGTTGTGTATGATGAAATAACACGTGGAGATAATGGTATGTTCATTAGGAACTGTACTGTCATTGGGCCACTGCCATTGTTATTGCTTTCAACAGAAATTGCCGTTGCTCCAGCCTCGGATGATGTAGGTGACGACGACGACGACAATGAAAGTGACGACGACGATGAAAGCGGAGATGTGACAGACATTGATAATAAGTCAGGTGGGGCACAAGAAGACAAAATCATGTCATCACCTGAGAACTTGGTCAAAGTCGTAGTGGACCGGTGGCTTTATTTCGGATCAAGAGCACTTGATGTTGCTCAGATATATGTGTTGAGGGAACGTTTATCTGCAGCAATCTTGTTCAAGGTACTTAAATGACTTATATTAACTACGAATTATGCCTCATAGTTTTATTACACATATGAGCTAATTTTGTTTCTTATGAAGTCTTATACGGATTCGTGGTTTGACCATGTGCTCTTTTGTCTGTGTAGCTTAAACATCCAAATGAAATTCTGCCTCCTGTTCTTGCGGCCTCGGTATATGCTGTAGCATGCATTTTATCTTATGATGGTCTATCTGGGGTCTCACTGCCCACAGAACCAGTGGATTCACTGACTTCTATGGTAAATGCTACCAAGATTGGCAAGTCTGCACTGGAGAAGGGAGGGCCGCCGCAGAACACAAACAAATTCCTCCAATCACTTTTTATGAGCAACAGAATACGCCAGGACACCCATTCCCGTGGCCGTTCAAGAGACCCTTCAAATTCCAACAAGAATGGTACCAACCTTCATGGATCAGACAGCCCGGAGGGAGGTTCAAAATGCATTTCAAAGACTGATTTTCATAAGCGGCGGCGAGGGAATGGTGCCAGGTAATGGTGAAACTTGTTCTCAGTTAGTTGTATACGATATATAAACTAGATAAAAAGGATGGACTTGTTGCCAAGAATCTCCAGCACATGGTGTGTGGATAGCGGGGAATATGGCTAAAATATTTATGGCAGCAATTTTTTGAAATTCAATATTGTTTTAGATTCTAGTAACCATTTCAATGCTTGTGTTTTTGAATTTTAGCTCCTTGTGTTCGGATAAAAGACATTTCTGGGAAAGACAGTAGTTACTTTCGGTGCTACAAGAGTCTAAACTCTACGTTGAAATACTTTCAGAGACTATAATATAAATGGAACTTATACTAGGGTCTTGAGGCTAGAGCATTGATTTCTGTCTGATCCTTCTTCAGTTATGCCAAGTTGCTTAAACTCTCATCAAGTACCTGAAGAAACAGCCTTTGGCAACTAATCTGTTTCTGTTTGGCTGAAAATGTTCAATGTTTTACTCTTTGATATGTTGTGGGTTTATGTTGTGACTAAAGATCCCGTGTTTGTTATGTTACTTAGTAGATGAAAGATACTGTTGAAGCTCATGATAACCAAGACTATCTAATTAAGCCTGTGTTTGGTGAATGAGTTTAACTCAAACTCAACTCAAATTTTTCATCTCAATTTTTGTCTTTTTCTGAAAAGTCAATAAAATTTATAATTATTTTTTAAAAAGTCAACTTAATTCAAACTTAAAAATTTTATCTCATATCAAATTCAACTCAAACACCAACGGATCCTAAGTCTCGAGAAGTTTATACACGTAGAAATGACATAATGAAAGCGAGCAAAATCATTATTGGTAATCAGATTTTTTTTTAAAAAAAAAATCATTATAGGTAAATAGACTCGCGTAAGAGTTATTCAGTCTTGAATTTTTCTTTAATAAATGGGAGTTATATTTATATATATATATATAGTTATGGGTATTCACAGCTTAAATCGCTATGGGTAACAGTTTTTTTTGGCTAATCTGAGTTATAAAATCCTTTTAGTAGGGGTTGGTGCCTGCCAAGCCTAAACATGGTTATTTGATCACTTTTAAGCTATGTGATATGATTTATGAGTATGTGATATGATTTATGAGTATTTATGTTAAAAATTTAGATTATAGTTTTTGGTTTTTGGTAAATTACGATCTATGATGTTGCGTCAAGTAAGAACAGAGTATATTTCTTTATTATAAATTTGTTTTTTTTTTTTTTTTTTTGCCCCCAAACAAAAGGAGGAAAAATTCATGGAGAAAGAATAAAGTGAAAAAAAGAAAGTCTAGGTCAAAAGTAAAAGAACCCAAAACCTTATCTAAAACCTTGTCCTATGGGGGCATGGGAATTAATTCTTAATAAGTGTCGATCTAAATCATATTTTTATAATTCCATTTTTATCTCTTTTATTTTATTTTATTATTTATATAGTTTTATAATTTAAATTTTAAAAATTATGATTTTACATAAATAAATTTAAATAAGATGATTTTTTTTAATTATATAGAATTAAAAATAGAAACAGATTTTATATTAATTTTTTTTTCTAAATCCATTTAAATTTTTAAATTTTTTTTAATTTAAATAATTTAAATATTTTAATAAATATATAAATAATCTAAACTTAAATTTACAATTTAAATCTTAACATCAAACAAGAGAAAATCAGAACCCCCTCCAAATTCCCACCTTTATTTTTAAGCCAGCAACAAAAACGAGAAGAACAATTCCCTTAAAAATAATAATAAATAAATAAATAATAAAAAGAGAGAAAAATGGGAATGATAATAGCGATGAAAGGACACCCAGGGACAGGGAAGAGCACTCTGGCAAACTCCATCGCCGCCGCGCTCTCCCTCCCTCTCCTCGACAAGGACGACATCCGCGACTCCAGTCTCCCCCTCCAACACACCCTCTCCTCCCTAACCTCCCCCTCCCACGCCTCCTCCCTCCTCAACGACCTCTCCTACTCCGCCATCTGGCGCCTCGCCTCCACCCAGCTCCGCCTTCGTCACAGCCTCGTCGTCGACTCGCCCCTCTCCCGCCGGGCCCACCTCGATCGCCTCCTCCACCTCGCCTCCTCCCACTCCGCCCGCCTCTTTATCGTCGAGTGCAAGCCGTCCGACGAGGCCGAGTGGCGCCGTCGGCTCGAGCTCCGCGCCGCCGCCGCCGCCTCCGAGGGAGGAGAACCGGCCGCAGATGGCGGTGGATGGCACAAGCCGGCCACGTGGCGGGATATTGAGAGGCTGCTGGAGGGGTACGGCGGGTGTACGGACTACGATGTCGGTGAGGTGCCGAGGATCGTTGTGGATACGACTGCCGTCGGTGTTGGGGTTGAGGAGCTGGTTTCCGGTGTGTTGGAGTTCATCGAGTCTTGTGGTGGTCCTTCCTTGGATAAGAAGCTCAATTCCACGTGTAATTAATTTAAAATTACTTGCGAAAAAGAAAACTAGTTTATATGTTGATTTTTGTATTATATATATGTATAATGGACTTATCTCCATTTAATAGTTGCATCATTTTGTAGAAGTATAATATTATGATTTTGTCTTTTATATCTAAAAAAAAAAACTCCAAGATGATTTTGTATTTGTAGAAGTTTAAAGGATACATTTTTATCAAGGAAAGGAAATTCTATGTGGGTCGTTAGTTGGTATTTTAAGTTGAATATGCTTGTCTTGAAACACGACAAAAGGATTTTTTTTTTTTTTCATTTTTCATAACTAAAAATGGGATTGAAATTCCAAAGAGAATGGTACTGATAAATATCGAGGAGAAGAAATTAATTGAAATAAGGTTTTTTTTGTATCGGTGCATTTTAAATTTATTGTAATTTGCATTCTAAATTTACAAATCTGTAATAATTTTCACTTCATTGATAAATAATATTGATTTTTTATATGAAAATTGATACTTTACTTACATATAGATTGTTAATTAACAAAGATAAAATAATTATTTATGTCATGAATTAACAACTCATGTACAAATCATATATTAATTTCCTTCAAAAGATTAATATTATTGTTAATGGGGTGTAAATTATTACATATTTATAAGTTCATAGTGTAAATTATTAAAATTAAAAGTTTAAGGTGTAAACTATAACTCGACGATAAATTTAGCATGTATCAATATAAAAAAAACCTTGAAATAAATAAGATGTTTTTAAAAAATATTTAAAGTAAATATCAGATTTATAATGTAAATGATTTATTTATATCAGATTTATCAAGTAATTGTAAATATATCATTTACGTAATAAATTTTTCATTTACCTGATGAATTTACCATATATTTTACATATTTTAAAATTTTTCTATTTATTTGTTTTGAAAATTTCATAAAAAATGTTATTTACTATAATTTTCCTTTAAATGGGGGCAATGATACTATGATCCAATGCTTCATCATTACCAGAAAGGTTAATGTAATTGTAACTAAATTTGTTTTAAAGGATCTTTACGTTGGTGTATATCGTGTTTATTATGCCAAAACATGCACCTAATGGAAATTGCTCCCATTAAATTTTTTTCCTTTCTAATTTTACTTTAAAAATTTTACAATTTTCTTATTTATCCACGTTTACAATAGATTATCATTATATAAGTATACATCAAATTTTTACTATATAAATCCATTTGGTGAATAATCTCAACTCAAACTTAATTTAAATTTTTATCTTAATTTTTATCTTTTTAAAAAAAATCTATAAAATTTATAATTATTTTATAAAAAATCAACTTAATATAAATTTAAAAATTTTATCTTATCTCAAACACAATTTACAACCATAGTCCTTTCCTCAATCATCTTAAAATCTAACTGATTGTAGAAAAGAAAAGAAAAGAAAAGAAAAAAAAAAGGACATTGAGTAATAATTGCGTCTCTTTTCAAGTAAAAAGCTGATTCCATAATGGCATATTTTATCTACAAAACGACAAAACGTACCTATATATTCTACAAGTAGAAATGGATAGTGGCATTTTTGTATCCATACAATCCTAGCAAATTCAACAATTGATAACGACCCAATAAATAGAAATTCAATGCACACACCTCGACGAAACACAATTTAAAGGATTTTTTTTTTTTTTTCTTTTTCTTGCCGAAACAAAAATATGCTTCTCACTTTTTCACTAGAATCGGCATGTTTAGAGAAGAGCCCCAGTGTGAGCCCAGAATCAGAACAACTTATTTTAAAAAATAAAAAATAAAACGGCCTTAAAAGTCAACTGAATGAGGACACAATTAGGCACTGGCCCAAAAGCAAGGAAGTGCTTATCCAAAAATCTAACAGCAGCCTTCACATAGTTATAGTTACTGTACATCCACGTCACAGACAGCACCCGTACACTAGTATAAGCTATATATGCACACAAATATGTATCTATAAATATTACTATTAAGGTGTTCATTGGATTTGTTTAATGTCTGGTGTAAATAGAATATTTTTGCTTCTGTGCCTTGATTTTTTTGTTTTACTTTTTCTGTTTGCTAATTTGTTTGTTTTACTTTATTTGTAATATCATTTCTAATTTTTTTTTTCCCTTCTTGGGAAGTTATCTGTTTTTTATTTAATTTATTTGGTCAGTCAACCTTGGTTCCACCAATCAGATGAACATAAACTTTCTGATGAACTGTGAAAACTTCCTTCTTTTTTTTTTTTTTTCCTTTTTTCTTTTAAGATTCTTCTCCAAAAAAACAAAAACCCATTTTTAATACTTCTTGGAAATTTCACTTCCTGTTTTCCCCAACCAAGTCTCATTGAATTACACAGCTTCTTAGACCTGAAGGGTTTTCTGTTTCTGCGTCAACTCTGAAGTCTTTCACCATAGCTTCTGATACCTCGGTTCGATCTCTGCTTCGTATGTAAATCTTTCTTCTCTCTCTTTTTATGTTTTTGGCAAATCTTTTAAGGTTTTAAAGTTCGTATGTTTAAGAAAGGGCTTGTTTGTAAGAAAATTATGGACTTTGATGGTGTTTCAGCAACTGGGTGATTTGTGAAGATCAAGTTTGTTTTGTGATATGCTTGTACTGTTTATGGAGTTTTTTTTTTTTTTTTTTTTTTTTTTTTTTTTTTGAGGTTAGGATGGATTTTCTTCGCAACTGAATAAGATTTTTTTTTTTTTTTTAATTAGAGCTATGGATAATCTGAATGAACTCACTTCATCGTTGAGCTTTGCCTCATCATCCTACATATCAAACGGTTCTAGTGGCCACAATGTATTCGCCTCTGGGAGTTCTGAGCCCGGGCAAACTCTTGATAACCTGAGCCTGAGCAAACTCAGCAGCAATCTTGAGAAGCTCTTGATTGACGGTGAGTTTGCCGACTATACCGATGCGGAAATCATGGTTGAGGGCGTTCCGGTGGGCGTGCACCGGTGCATATTGGCTTCCAGGAGCCAGTTCTTTCATGAGCTTTTCAAGAAAGGGAATCCGGATTCGGTGAAGGAAGGGAAGCCGAGGTATCTGATGTCTGAATTGGTGCCTTATGGGAAAGTTGGACGCGAGGCGTTTGATGTTTTCTTGAACTATTTGTATACCGGAACCGGAAAGCTCAAGGCTTCACCACAAGAGATTTCAACATGTGTGGATGATAATTGCGCCCATGATTCTTGTCCGCCCGCTATTAACTACGCTGTGGAGTTGATGTATGCTTCTGCAACTTTTCAAATGAAAGAGCTCGTCTTGCTTGTTCAGGTACTCCATTCTTTTCATATTTCGTTAGAAAAGTATCAAGTTATTTATGGCTTTTAAGTTCTACTTTGGATTATAACTGTCCCACCTCCTGGTAGTTTAAGGTTTTAGGAAAAATTGGTAAACTAACATGGTATCAGAGCAGGAGGTCCTGAGCTCAAACCCTTTTACGCATTCTTTCCAAAACTGTCATCATGTGATCTTTCTCCACACGATTGTCCTTGGTCCGCCCACATGTGAGGGGGAGTGTTAGAATGAAAAACTAATGTTGGCGCGCCTCCTAGCCTAAGCTTTTGGGACAATCGGTAAACTAACAGTCCCTATGAGTCTATGGTGTATTGAACGCCTGTCACAGTTTTCTAGTCATTCTATGAAAATCATAGTATGAAAGCTCTACCAAACTTTACAATTTTTCGTTTTTCTTAGCAATAATGGTATCATGTATCATCGAAACTTCCCCTCTCTGCTTTTCGATTAGAACATCGAACGATAATTTGGATGGAACTTAGAATGCTAAAATGGTTTCCAATCGGAATCGAAGTATTATTGGTTCTCTGGTTTTATGATTTCTCATTACTCTGACCTATAACTTCTTATTCATATATCTGTCTCTATTTCTCATTGATCTAGCTCCATATTGGTTTGTAATGAAGTTCCACAGTTGGAGCATTATTATATGTTAAGCTATATTCTATAGTCATTTGTGTTTTCCGCTTCCTGACTAAAATTTCATAAATTTATGTAGCGTCGGCTTCTGAACTTTGTCGAGAAAGCTTATGTGGAAGATGTAGTTCCGATTCTCATGGTTGCCTTTCACTGCCAACTTAACCAGCTGCTCTCACACTGCAACCAGAGGGTTGCAAATTCGAATCTTGACGATGTGGCTATAGAGAAAGAGCTTCCCTATGAAGTTTCAAAAGAGTCAAGTTACTCCGTAAAAAGATTCAGCAAGAGGCCGATGAATCTAGCATGACGGAGGAAGTAGTACAAGTGCAGGACAAGAGAGTTAGGAGAATCCACAGAGCATTAGACTCTGATGATGTCGAACTAGTGAAGCTTCTTCTTAATGAATCTGATATTACCCTTGACCCTCGCTTACGCTCTCCACTATGCTGTCGCTTACTGTGATCCTAAGGTTGTGAAGGAGGTTCTGAGTCTAAACTTAGCTAATATCAACCTTTGTAACACCCGAGGGTATACTGTGCTTCACATGGCTGCGAGGCGAAAGGAGCCTTCTGTGATAGTGGCTCTTCTGGATCGAGGAGCTTCTGCAGTAGAAAATACAATTGATGGTCAAACTGCTGTTGCAATCTGTCGAAGATTGACTAGGCCAAAGGACTATCACGAGAACACAAAGCAGGGACAGGAAACAAACAACGACCGAATTTGCATAGATGTTTTGGAAAGAGAGATGAGAAGGAATTCAATCACTGGGAACATGTCAATGACCACGGAGCTTGTGGCTGATGATTTGCATGCAAAGCTGGACTACTTTGAAAATAGAGGTGATATTTTGTAACTTGTCAATTTATTTACTGATACCATTATAGTAGTTGTTATGGTTGAATTTCAGGATAATGCAAATTAGTAGTTCTGCTAGCTATGAATAATGTTTTTGTATCCTACAGGATAGTACATCTCCACTTTTCTCTCCTACCAAACAACCTACAATTCTGTTTTCGCTTCAAAAATCCTTCCATTCTTTTCTTTCCTCCCACTTTTTGCCTCTACCAAACATAGTGTTAATGTTGATTCTTCCTTTTTTAAGTGAGTAACCAAACAATTTTCTTGTATTTTACAGTGGCATTTGCACGACTGTTGTTTCCGACCGAAGCCAGGCTAGCCATGGAGATGGCAGATGCTCATTCAACTTCTATGTACAACCCCTCCGGTCTTTCAGCTTCGAGAGGCTCAAGTGGAAACTTGCGGGAAGTTGATTTGAACGAAACACCCTCTGTACGGACCAAAGACTCCAAGCAAGATTGCTGGCCCTGAGTAAAACAGGTATAGTCAATCGCTTCACTAACCTTAATCTTCTGGAAGAGTAATTTTTGTTGTGTCAAATCCAGTTTCATATTTGTGCCTCTCGTTGGTCCATATTTTTGCACCCTTTAACGGCCTTATCATGCTACCTTCTTTAACCACAAGTCCATGTGATCTAGTCGTCATTCGTTGTGCTCTATTTACTAATGTTGAATGCATATGGCAGTGGAAAAGGGCCGGCGATTCTTCCCACACTGCTCGGAAGTGCTCGATAAGTTTTTGGACGACGAGATAGACATGCCTGATGTCTACGTCCTCCAAAAGGGCACTCTGGAGGAGCAGTCAAGGAAGAAGATGCGCTTTATGGAACTCAGAGAGGAAGTGCAGAAGGCCTTCTCTAAGGACATGGCTGAAAACAACAGGTCTGTATTGTCGTCGTCGTCGTCATCCTCCTCGTCCCCTAAGGAGGCGGTAACCTACAAGGGCCGGAAAAGGTGTTGATCATGTAGTTTCTATGGGTAGCAACGAGAGTTTGATAAGTTTTGTGTAGTTTTTTTTTTTTTTTTTTTTTTCCTCCTCTCCTTCAAGAAGTAGATTTCTAATGATCCTATATATGTTTTAGCTTTTACTGTATTTGTATATTAACAGAGATGGTGATTGATGAGCTTTGATTGCAATGGACGAATAAGGGCTGTATACCTTTTAAGAGAAAAATAGAGAAATAGTCATCATTTAAACACTTCTTTGTAATTTTATCTTCTTTAATATTAAAATTGATAATTTTGTTATTTTAATATTTTTAATTTATTTTCCTTTAATTTGCAATTTGAATTCCCCATTTTGTCCCTGTGTGTAAATCTGTGTTTAAACACCTGCATTCTTTCATTTCCATTTTTCTCTCTCCTCTCTTCAATTCTCTGTCTCTCTCGAACTCTTATCTCTCTCACATCGCAGCCCCTCTCTTCAATTCTTTCTCTCTCTTCTGTAACTTATCTTTGGCCCTCCTCCTCCCTTTCCTTCCTTGTCGGCCGTCTCCGCTCTCTCTCTCCTCCCTCTCCTGCTATTCTCTTCCCTTTCTCATCCTCCGGCTGTTCTTTCTCTCCTCCCCCCCCCCCCCCCCCCCCCCCCCCCCCTCCCCCCCCCCCCCCCCCCCCCCCCCCCCCCCCCCCCCCCCTCTCCAGCCAAACTCGAAATCGCGATTTTTCTGCTAGCAATCTCGGCATTTCGCGAACTCCGCCACCGTGAAGTCGGTTTCGGTCTCAGCAACAGATTGGATATTGTGAAGTTCTTGCATGAAGATCTGTTGATGCTTTTGTCTCCGGCGTCGACCATGAGCACGACGATCTCCCTCGCCATTTACTCGACTTTGAAAAGCTCTCCGATGGCACTTTGGAAAGCAGATCTCGAGGAAGAAACGGTCCTACCTCGCCACTGCAGATATGAGGAAGTCGATCTTCCTGTAGTTCGTTATCTCGCCGGCGAGGAGATTGTGGAGTTGCTTGCCGGAGTCGCTGCCTTTCTCTTCACACGATGGGAGGTTTAGATGGTTTGATCTTCTTTTCCGAGCGGTGGATCTAGAGATTAAATGTTTCGTACGGTGAGCCACTAGATCTTGATGCATCTTGCTTGGATCTTGCAGATCGACTGACATTTCTCGATTGTGTCAGCATCGTCGAATTTGGAATGTATGGTAAAGCCTCTGGTGGTCTTCTTTTTAAATTTTCTGAATTTTGTTTCTTAGGATTTGAAAATCATTTTTTGTTTTGTTTTTTGGTTTCTGATTTTTTTTGTCCATACTGAAAATCTTCATTTCTATGGCTGACTACGCTAGCATAAAATCAAACTCACATTTCTATTTGTTTGGTTTTATCAATTTGTATTGGAAAGTCGGTGATGATTGAGCATTTATGCTCGACATTGCTTGGGTTAGTAGTTTCTGACTTTCAACAGTGAATTGTATTTGCATTTACGATTAGGTTTGTATTTCAACTACTGTGGAGGGAAAACATGGTTGAACAGATTCCAAAATTACATTCACAGTTGTGATCCAATTTGGAATTGCAGAGATTGAGCTTGCTTAACATGTGTTCCTATTACTTTCTTCGGTTATCATATTATCTGTGGTGGTTTTGTTGGACATGATTATGTGGTTTTTGGACTTGAATTCTAGCTCCGGAAGCGATGCAGAGGAGTACGTGGTTGAGGAGGATGGTTTGGATGAAAGTGGAGATGGAAACAGGTGATCTGAGGCCTTAGTTCAAATTAAGTTCTAATTAAGAAGATTCTTTATTGATTTTCTAGGGAAAGGAACATAATTGAATTTGTTGTGATTTGATTTTTATTACTTGCCGATGCAGACAGTTGCATGGATTATATAATGTGATATATGCATGTCTTACTCATTGATAGATGCTGGATATGATTTCTAGGGTTGAATTGGTGTAGTTTTGAGTTGGTTTTTATTGATGGAAAGTTGGACTTTTTGTGATTTGAGCTTGTTTGCAATCCATGGCATATGCAGAATCTCTGAATTATTGTGATTTGTACAATATTTGTCTGTAATCCATGCCATAGGAAATGGATTATTGCCTATATTCGCACATTGTTTGTAAATAAATTACTGCATGTGTTTGCATTATAAATCATATGGTAGATTAACACGGCTATCCATTAGCATGTCGAAACTATGATTTTTTGCACTGTTCTTCTAGGGTTATGAACAAAAACGGTTTCAAAAGTTACAATTATGGTTTGCGGAAGCTTTGGTGCAAATTTTTGGTATTGTAGATGAAAATAAAAGCGTTAATGATTTTTTATTTCAACCGGAGATGCAAAAAAAAATATATATCAGAATCCGTTTTGCATTCCATCAGAATCCGTTTTGCATTTTATCAAAACTCGTTTTGCATTTTATCAGAATGTGTTTTACCTTATCGGATTCTAGTATAATCTATTTTGCATTATGATAGAATCCATTTTGTATTTTAATAGAATTCGTTTTGCATTTTATCAAAAATCGTTTTGCTTTCTTGGATTCTGGTAGAATCCGTTTTGCATTCTATCAGAATTTGTTTTGCCTGTTTTACATTATATTATAATTCATTTTGCCTTCTCGGATTCTGGTAAAATTCATTTTGGATTCTAACAGAATCTCTTTGACAACCGGAGCCGGATACGTCCGGCCATCTTTGTTAAAATCTAAAAAATATATATTATGTTAGAATCCATTTTTGGATTCTAACAACATCTCTCCAACGACCGACATCGACGCCGGTGACCGGAGCTGAATACATCCGGTTATCTTTGTTGAAATATGAAAATATATATTAATATATTCGACTATCGGAGACCGGCTGGCGATCGCCTACCGGAGACCAACCGGTGGTCTCTGGTTGCGGCTAACAAAGTCGAAGATATATAAAAAAATATTCCAATAAATAAAAAAGAGAATAAAACAAAGAGATGTGTATTTTTGTCTATTTACCTTTTTTTATTTAATTATTTAATTAAATATTATGAAATGGTAAAATTATCAATTTTACTCTTATGATAACCAAAATTATAAGGAGGTGCCCCATTTAGGGCATTCTTGCAAATCTCCCTACCTTTAAATGGAAGCAAAGCATTCAAAATTTTTATTTTAATAAGCCATAAAAAACATGGAACTACAATGTTATTTATATTTGGTGGTACTGGTCGGTACGTTAAAATGTGTATATTTATTGGATGCGATTGTTGTGTTTTCACGTTTTATGTTTTTTTATGTCTCGCTAGTAATATTATATCGTGTAAATTAAAATGTCATATCAATTAAAATATTGTATCATCTTAATTAAAAATTACGACAATGAATATATGAGTCGCATTTGCATTTATACAATAAAACATCTCTCTCTTTTATAAAGTTTGAGATTATAGTATTGGAATTTTCTCTCTCTATATATTGTTTTTAGAGAAAATTAGATGAAAAGTTATGTTTTTGAGTATCTACTTAAAATTTTATCTATTCTAATATTAAAGTTAATAATTTTGATGTTATGAAATGATAAAATTATCAACTTTAATGTTATGATGTATATAAATATAAGAATGTGTCAAAATGTTTGGAATTCTTACATATAATCCTTATTTTTATCCTTTTATGGGTTCAATAGTGTAATAGAACTGACCCAATTTAACATTGAAATGAGGTGTTGCTTGGTATGACATTTTATTTAGAAAGAACCAAGAAGTAAAAATTTTTGACAAGTCATAGCAGGTTTGAAAAACCTTTTTCGTTTTTTGTTTTTTGTTTTTTTTTTTTTTTTTTTGCTAGAAAAATTTGAACAACGTTTAATTGTCCAAAGGAGTAATTACTTCTAATAAATACACAATTCACCCAATAAATTTATTATTTAGTTTAGATATTTTAAAATCTATCATTTATTTCATTTTATTTCGTAAAAATATTAAGATAAATTATTCGTTCAATTTGTAAATTTTTAAATTTAGGTAATTTTAATCTTTATATTTTTTTTTGTAATAAAATTATTAAAATATCATTACAGAAGATATTTTCGGTGGAATATTTTTCCAACCAATACAGCCATTTTTTGCACGTGTAGTGAATAATCATTACAACCATTAGCCAAAGAGAAGTTCCGCTAGAGAATATAATACTAATTACAATGTGATGTTGATAGAATGCAATGATATCAAAATCAGTAGCGACTAACTTCAAAATAGATTCAGCAGCCAAAACTTCAGAACAGATTTTTTTCTTGCTATTATTATTAAAAACAAATTCCTTATTTCTAGTTAGGTCTTTTTAATTGCAATCAATAGATTAGTATCATGGTAAAAATGCTTTTATTTTTTTTCATTTTAGAAGACATGCACGTTTGATAGTTAGTAGTCTCGATTTTAAAAATAAAAAGTAAAAATATCACTATTCCAATTTTACATAAACTTTAGCGATATTATATATATATAAGTAGAAATATCTAAAGAAATATTATGAATTTTGTTTAAACATATTTATAATATTGTGTGACATAGCAAAATAAATAATTTTCATTTGAGAAACTTCTTATATCTTATATATCTCATTAATAAAAAGCGAGGCTCAAATATAGTTGGAATGTCATCTTAATTGAAACTATATTTATATCATGACGTGTAATGTAAAATGATGTTGAATTGTTGTTTCTTTTGGTTTTTGAAAAAATTTTAGCATCTTTAAATAAAAAAGGTCAATAGAAGAAAAAAGTATGAAATTCGCCAATACTATTCATGCATCCGAAATTTTCGTTGTTATTATCCTAATATATCTTGAAAAATATTTTGATAATGATTGTACATCAAAAAACATTTTCATATCTTTCAAGACCGAAGTTTCAGAAATATTGATAATCTTTATTTTTATGAATGTAGGTCTTGTTCGGCCACTATATTGTGCAGTATTAGAGCCATTGTGCTTCGTGTAAAATTGGGTTCATGTTTCAAATAAAATTGAGTTAGTCCTTTCTATTTCATTAGTAAACCCAAAGATTTCTTCTATAAACGATAGAAATGGAAGGCATAGTGACACTAATAATCATCTTTTTGAAATAGAAGAAGAATTCCTACCTTCTGTCAGTGGTTAAATTCTCATAAGAAATCATGTCTTCCCTTTTAATTTCATTAGTAAACCATGGAATTCTTCAATTCAGTCGTTCAATCTTCATAAGAATTTTTTTTTTTTTTTTTGGGTACTGATAATATAAGAAGTTTCTCGTGTAAAACTTTTTAATTTATATTTATACTATCCTAACTAAAATGTTAGAAATGAGGAGTTTTACAATAGGGTAAACTTGCTTTTCCCCATTGATGGGGTAAAGTCCCATTGATGGGGTAAAGTCTAATAAAAATAATTCTCATCCAATATTTAATATAATATACGAATTTTGACCCTTTCCTTATTATAATGATAAAATGTTCTCAGTTTTTATGAACTTTTTTCTCATAATTTTTATATGCATGGTTTTTTTCTTTTTTTTCTTTTTTTTCTTTTTCCTTTTGTGGAGAACGATTCTTATACACTTTTTGTTTGAGAATATTAATTCTTTTTTTTTTTTTAAGAGAGGATTAATTCTGACAAACAAAATTTTCCAAACTTAATATAATTTTTTTTTTTGGGGAAACACTTTCAACCTTTATTAGAAAAAAAAAGAAAAAAAAAGAAAAAAGGCCAAATCAGACTGCATCATTAGAATTTTTTTTTTTTTTTTTTTTTTTTAATAAAAAAGGCATAACATCCATGCCAGCGAAGTCAAAAGAAGAAGATTTTTTAGGAAAAAAAAAAAAAAAAGGTCAAAAGAAGATTGAAATGCAAACTTAGCAAGGAGATGAGCAGATATTTACCATCAACAGCATCTAAACAATCTTTAATATCAATAACAATAGCTTCAACGATGCAAACATTTTCAATAATAAATTAAATTAAACCCAAAATCAAACGAATTTCACGAAAATTAACTTCAATTCTCTAGTTACACAAATCATACAAAATTTTCAAAGAAAATAAACACAAAACAAATTTCTTTTTTATAATTTTTAGGTTTAACGGAGAACGGAGAACTCATGTGCCTACTGCCTTGGGTGTGGGCCGTTCCGCTGACGAAGGTGAGCGCACAGTGGGTGACGGAGTTGGGAATGGGGTGCGGAGGGAGATGATGAGGTGCAAGGCGAGGGAGGTTTTGATGGCGGAGAGCGTGGATGGATGGCGAGAGGCCGGCGAGTGATGCGTAGGGGCCTAGGTTCAACGACGACAGGCGGGCAGGGAAGGGGGCAGCAATTTCCGAAGATCTAGAGGAGAAATTTGGGCGATCTGCACTTAGGGCTATGAAAACGCTCGAACAAGGGAGAGTGGGTTGGCAAGGCGAGTGCCGACGGTGGGATGTGATCAACGACGGCGGGGGTCTGGTAGGCTGGGCTGCATCTATGGAGAAAAAGCTCTCCAAAGTTTAATGTTATTGATAGGTTTAGACTTAGAAATGAAGGGCTGAGATCAAAAAGATGATTAGGTTGACGGTTAGGATTCGCTTGGGGGAGAAATTGTTATTATATAAAATCTGAGGCTAGTTTAATAATTTATATTTGAAAGTGAGAGAGTGATCTCATGTAGTTGTTTATATTTCACATTCTATGTATAAAGTCATCTTGACCCGTCGGTTTAAGATCGAGGGTTCACATTTTTGTTACCCCATTGATGGGGTAAAAAAACTTACACCATTGTAGATTCTTCCGTTAGAAGTATGCTTTAAAGCAATTTCCGTAATTTCTATAATTTTTTCAATATGTCCGTCAACATTGATAATATATCCGATATTTCTGTAAAACTGAAATATTGATATATCTATTAATATTAATATTTTCATCTTTGTTTACATATATAAATGGTAATAAATCAATATTAATAGTGTGTTTGACATTTTATTTTAGATCTAAAAGTTCATCTTATTTTAATTCAAAATTCAACTTTTTAACTTCTTTAAAATTCGCATCATGTTTTTTTTTTTTTTTCCTTATACCATTCATTTATTTTAGATTCTCATTTCAAATTAAAATTTTCATTTCGGAAGATGAATTAAACTGGAGTTAAATTTTTTCAGTAAAAACATAATAATAAAACTTGACATTATTGTACAAAAAAGTTGTAATTATTGATACTACTTTTTACATTTTCAAAAAAGAAAAAAAGAAAAAAAGAAAAAAGAAAAAAGAAAAAAGAAAAAATCATTATTACTTTTTGCTAATAGATTTATATATATATTGAAACAGCTTTAGTAATCAATCACGAAGTACTCTTGAAATAATTAAACCATGTTTGGGGTCACATTTAGAAACAAATTTTCAAACATTTTTTTTTTTGTCATTTTTTTTCAATTTTATTATTTATTTTTTTAAATATTTTTGAAAAATTTAAATTTTAAAAATTTATAACTTTATCATTTTAAGTAGAAATATAATGATTTTTTTTTTCAAATTATATAGAATTTCGAGAAAAACGAAATAAGATCTATATTGTTAATTTTTTTTAATACGTTTCAAGTTTTTACACTTTTTCACTCCAAACAGTTCATTTTTCACCAAACGCATATTTCTAAAACTTAAATCATTTCCAATATCCAAAATACCGTTTTCAAACGTGACCCCAAACAGAGCTTTAATTTTTTAAAATATCTAGTTTATCCTTTTCAACTTGTATTAAACACAATCTACAACAATATTAAGGTAAATTACTAAATGAAATCAATTTCATAAATACATGAATTGTTTTGGGCATTCGTTTAATACAAGGAGGTAAAAGTAGTATTTAGAATAAATATAAGGAGCATTTTGAATTTTTATTTATTTATTAATATGACATAATATTTTAGTTCAAATGTAGCTTTTTAATTAATTTATGTGGAGATTTTTTTTTTAATTCGGGGAGAGGGATTCAAACTTTTAGGAGATGTTTGGTTTACAGATTTAACTCTAATTAAACTGTTTTTTTTTTTTTTACTGGATTTTTGTCATTTTTTTAAAAGACAACAAAAAATTATAATTAGTTTTTAAAAAATCAGCCAACTTCAACTTAAAAATTCAATTATAACCGGTTACCTAAACAAAAACTTAATCTTTTAATAAAAACTGATAGGCACAAAGAGAATGATCAAAGTCCTGTATTTCTTTATTTATGTTCTCTTTATATCCCTCAAATAATATTATAACATGTTAATTAAATATATATATTTAATTATAATATCTTATCAAATCAATGAAAATATTATATTAATTACACACATTTCATATTTAGAAGGATATAAATCGAGACAGGGACATTACTTAATATACTAAAGGAGTGTTGCCTTTCACTGTTCAGTGAATAGTGATTTTTTTTTTTTGCTTTGCTACAAAGGGATGTAGTCTTTCACTGTTCAGTGAATAGTGATTTTTGTTTTTTTTTGTTTTTACTTTTGCTGCTTTACTACAGTAAATTGATGCAATATATTCACTGTTTAATGAACAATGATTTTTATTTTATTTTTATTTTTGTTGCTTTTGCTATACGAGTTTTTTTTTTTTTGCCACAATAATGCACAGTAGCTGCTTTTTCTACATTAAACTGCCGATTTTGTCCCTAACCTATGTGCTGATTTTGACTTATCTACAGTGGAAGGACGGTTTTATTCTCACATATTTTACTGTTTTGTCTACAGTGCAGAGAATTTTTTGCCCCTCTGATTTAGTTGGTTTTTTTTCATCTACAGTGAGTTGACATTTTAATTCCTATTATGCAGAAATTGCCGGCTGTCCACACAATATAATTACCATTTTACGCCTCTTTTTTAGTTCCTTTTCTTTTTACTATAATGTGTTGCCGATTTTACCCCTATTTAAAGTTTGTTTTTTTTTTCTTAATATTATTTTTACCTTTTTTTACCCTAAATTTTAGACATTACATTCTGATCTATTGTTATATTGTGTTTTTGCTCACTTTGCATTTTTTTTATTTTTAAACGATTTTTTACTTTAAATTTTTTATCTTTATTTCGGATTTTTTTTTCTGGATTTTTTTTTGTGTCTTTTTTGTTTCTTTGTTCTATTTTTAAAGACCCCCCCCCCCCCCCCCCCCCCCCCCCCCCCTTTTTTTTAAGGATTCTGCATGCAAAAATTTTTTGTTTGTTTGTTTGTTTTATATTTAAAAAATCATTTTTTTAAAAGTTTTTGTATGTATATAACCTGATAATTTTTTTTATTTTTTTTAAAATCAGTAAAAAAGTGAGAAAATGGAATATATATTTTATTTTGTTTTAATTTTTTTTGTTAGAGTTAGTTTTTTCCAGTTCTTTTGAATCTAAAGATTTTTGTTCTTTTTTTTTTCTGCTTTATTTTTGTTTTAATTTTTTTTCTTTAAATGAGTATGACTACATAATTTTTTTTTTATTTTTTGCTTTTGTTTTCGTTTTAATTATTATTGTATTATTGTCATTTTGATTTTGTATCTTTACTGTTGGAAGATATTTTAAGAAGAATTATACTTATTATAATTATAATATTTATCTTAATCAATTATTTTTATTATATAATATTTAATTTTGTTTATTTATTTTTTTCTTTTTTTCCTGTATAATACACAGATATTTAACTCGTATAAACTAAAGAAAATGAATAATGGAGCAAAGATTGTAAGGGGTTTTGGTGATTTGATACTTATCTTAGGGGTCTGAAAGTTTCGACGAGTAAGTTGCGTGGAAGATTGTTGATTTGTTGTCTGTTTTTGCGTTGCGTGGGCGTGGGTCCAATTCCAAACCCTCTCTCTCTCTCTTCTCTCTCTTGAGGTCGTTTGTTTCTCTCTGCCCACACCATAGTCCATGCCCCCCGGCCTTCTCTGCGTTTTCTTTTCGTCACCTTCATCTCTCTCTCTCACTCTCACTCTCTCTCTCTCTCTCTCTCTTCACTATTACTTCTACGTCTCTCTCTCTCTCTATATCTATCTATTTTCTATCTATATAGTTGAATCTCCCAGAATTTTCGTTCTCCCTGAAACTTCCCGAAAATTTCGCCATTTCAGGTAAACAGAAAACCCACTCTTTCACTTCTCTTCCCACCTATTCTTCGTCGTAAATTTATTATTCTCGCCATTTTTTTTTTCTTTTCGGGTTCGGGATTAAAAAAAAAAATGTTGATTCTGAAAATGCAAC
Source organism: Ficus carica (assembly GCA_009761775.1). Classification (NCBI taxonomy): domain Eukaryota; kingdom Viridiplantae; phylum Streptophyta; class Magnoliopsida; order Rosales; family Moraceae; genus Ficus; species Ficus carica. The sequence goes on from CM019740.1 coordinate 22,875,241, forward strand.
GGCTAAAAATGTTAATAATTTTACTAATACAAGACATGCTAACAGTTTCCATCGTTTTTATGGTTGCATTCAATTTACTAAACCTAGATTATGAATTTCTGTAACTGAAATTGTGAAATCGTTGATTTTTGTTCTTGGAAGAGGTGAAAAGGAAGTCTTTTTCTGTTTTTGGTGGAGGTATTGGGCATAGGGGAAGAGAAGCTCTAATGGTGGTCTCTGAAGAAGCGGCCATGGTTATCAAGTCTTACCAAGACCAGGCTGAGCAGCTGCTAAAGGAATATGCACTAGCTGACCCTTTCAGGCCCTATGTTTCCATTGTTGGTGGCATTTTTGCTTGCAAAATGGTATGTTTCTTACCAATTCATTTTCTTTGAGAGACTTCCATTGTGCCCAATTTTTATTATAATGTAATGTTATTTTGATAAGTTAAAGCTGAAAGACTAAATCTTTGTCGATGAAAAGACTAAATTAACTGTCTGATGAACTCAATTGGGAAGAGCAAGCATATAAATTTGTTTGGGTTTTCTGTTTTCTGTTTTATTTTTATTTGTTTTTTGATCAGGTTTCTAGTGACATTCATATTATATGTGAGATTATGGAATGACTCTATTTATTTTATATAGCTTATTGCTTTGTAAGATAACATCCTCATCAAAATCTAAAACTTGTTAATTATAATTAATTAGTGAGGAAAATCATGTCCTGTTTTAATCTCTTTGACAGGATATGAGATATTTATATACATATATTTATATATATAAATATAAATATATATTATGTTTTCTCTGTTCCTTTTGATCTGTGTGTCTTTTCTTTTGAAAGCCCATGTCCCGTTTCTTCTCTTTTTGGCCTTTTCTTGTTAAAAAAAAAAAAAAGCATTTTGTCTTTTTTCAGGTATATGATCTTACTCGGTTGATAAGTTCTGTGCACTTTAAGAGCTATCCTAATCTTTCAAAATTCCAACGTACGGAGTGGAATAACAGGTGATCTGAGGTTTACCTGGTTACTGGTTAATGCTCATGTATCTTTCCTCTAAAAACTTTTTATACTTATCTGGCTGTTTCTCCAGGGCCATGTCCACAGTTCATGCCGTCTTTATCACAGTTATGTCATTGTATTTAGTTTTTTGGTCGGATCTCTATTCTGATGACCGACTTGCTGGCCCTGTTACCCTGCGAAATTCTCCAATGTCAACATTTGTATTAGGGGTAAGGACATCTAAAGTTATCTTATCTTTTGAATTGGTTTTGATTGCATATGAATTATGATCATTCTCCTTCTTGCCAATGGTGTCTAGTTGTCCCGAACAAACACATAAGGATGGTACAATTTCATTTTTCACTGAAAGAGAATAAACCGAAGCAAATTTTTCTTCGGAAAATATTGCAGCATAGGTAGATAATATATAAATTTATTTTTCTCAGCAATTTGGCTAGCCAAACCAAAGAATTGGGACTGAATCGTGCTTTTAGTCTTCAGGATAGAGGAGAGTATAAAACTTTTGTGTAATGGCAGGACTGCCTTATGTTGTATAGTCCAAATAAAGTTGAAGAAACAACAACTATTATGTTTCAACATGGGCATGTGTTATCAGGCGCAATAGGTTTTCAAACCTGTATGTGTGTGTGTTTAGCATATTTGTTGGAGATTGTATGGTCTTGCCAATATTTGCAGGATATGGAGAGAGAAAAAAAAGAAAAAAGTGTTCACCACCCTGTTCTCACCTTAGCTTGAATTATTCGTCAAAACTGTACATGAAAGCAACACGTTCACCATGTTCACCATAGTCTAGCCAATAATCCTTGATGTTTATATTATAAAAGGTGTCATCAGTTTTCTGGGAGAGGAAGAGATATGAACATTTAAAATGGACTTTTTGGTGTCTTTATATGATTAAATGGTATGGAATGCAAGCAAAACAAAGAAAAGAAAGGGTTGACTGAGAGGGAGATTCTTTGGAGGAATTATGCATGTGGTGGCCAGTGCAAGGTGTGAAGAATGATATAGAGCTTTTGTCGTAAAGTTGCACGATGAGGGTGAGATTTTGTTGAGCTAGATAGTATATTTGGTTCGGCCATATACTACAATATGAATGTAGGAAATAATTGTCAGGATTGCTAGTTGGAGCTGTTGCAAAAGCAACTTGAATACCTTAAAGAACCTGATTTGAGGTGGTAAAGGAAAACAAGGCAAAGAGAAACGTGTTTATGCATGAGATTTTTTTGATAATTGTGACTCTCTGTTGTTGACCTTATAGGTTTTCCACCTTTACTTGATCTATCTTTCTTAAGAAATTATGTTTCTTTTGGAAAGTCATCTATTCATTTCATAAAAAGTTTAAGAATGTTGTTAGTCTGAGTATCTAAAGTGTTTCACTGCCTAATCTTTTTCCTTTCTTATCTTAAATCTGCTTCTGGCTTGAGATTGGTATGTTCTTACATGTTCATATGAGCTGTATTCTTTATTCATTTGGTAAGCAAATCTTACATTTCACTCCTTGCGATGACTTTGACAGGCTTCAGTTGGTTACTTTCTTGCGGACCTTGGGATGATCTTTTGGTTTTATCCTGATCTAGGTGGCTTGGAATACGTAAGTATCTTTTTTTGATTGATTAATATCGAACCCAACACAATTTGACGTGTGAACAAAGCCTTATTGGAGTTCTCTTGGATCCGTTTATTATGTAGTTGTTTTTTTTTTTTTTGTTTTTGCATTTGTATTCTTGTAAGGAGTAAATGGGATTGGAATTTAGATGGGGTAAAATTAATATTTCAGGTGGTTCATCATCTTCTGTCTTTGGCATCAATAGCCTATGCCATGTTGACCGGGGAGGGGCAGCTTTATACCTACATGGTTCTTATCTCTGAGACAACCACTCCTGGGATCAACTTGAGATGGTAATCTATTTCGAGTTAAGAGCTTCTTTACAATACCAACAAAATAATTTGCTCTTACAAGATATACTATTTTCTTTTCAATATTTGATGCACATCGATGTCATTTTGAAGGTATCTTGACACGGCTGGTATGAAGCGGTCTAGAGCATATGTCGTAAATGGGGTTGTAATATTCCTTTCTTGGCTGGTATGTCAAATCTATTCATAGTTCAAAAACTTCCGTTTTTTATTTTTATTTTAATTTTTATTTAAATCTATTCTCTCAAAAAAAGGTTAGTTTGTTTCTAATTTTGTCCAACTTTAATATGCCTGTTCCATTTCATATGCAGGTTGCCAGAATAATCCTTTTCATATACCTGTTTTACCACGTCTACTTGCACTACGATCAGGTAATGATCACATTCACAAAACTTCTCGCTGATAAATTACAAGGGTGGTGTAAAGTTGGTGTGCATTCCACACTTAATATTATTTATAGTATAAGATGTAGAAGCTCAGTACATACTTGCACATGTTATTTTTAACTACCAGGAAACAAAAAACGGAGTGGAACCTTGCAAATTTTAGATACATTTGTGGAAAATAAAAATGTAATGCTTTACTTTCTTCTAATGTGATTACTCATGAAACAATAATAAAACTAACACTGAAAATGATTATGTGGGTATCATGTATTTATACTCTTTGTTGTGTGGACTTTTATGAGTACTAACTGGCTATAAAGAAAATGCTATCTTTTCTCATGCATTGAAACCATTCTCCTTTGGTTAAGACATTTGCAAACTTGCGATTTAAGTAGCGACTTTATTGTTTCTCACGCAACAGGTTAGACAGATGCAGAGATTTGGACAGTTTTTAGTTCTGGTGGTGCCATTGGTGCTGTCTGTTATGAACTTGATGTGGTTTGTAAAGATTTACAAGGGAATGAAGAAGACATTGGCGAAGAGGCAGTGAAGGATAAAACTCTATAGGTGATACAAGTAGTGACTAAAAGATCGAAACCAAGAAGAAGAAGAAGAAGAAGAAAAGTAGAAGTTAATGAAGAGAAACTTTTTGGAGTGTCCTTTTCTTATCTGTTGTGTTTTCTCTTGTATCCCTTCTCGTCTCTTTCCCCAACCTTTTTTTTTTTTTTTTTTTTTTTTGGTTCCCTTCTTTTAACATGTAAATAATAGACGAATTACCAATTTGTCTTGATTTAATGTTTATTAATGTATTACATGCTCAGAATAGTGATATTAGCTATACGGATGTTTTATTTCGAAATACGGAAATGCATGATGAAATACCTCCATCACTTAAAAGAGCATCTATAATGCCATGCTAAAGTTAAATGTAGGATTTTGGATAGGAAAATCATTTTCCAAATGTGGTGTTTTTTGGGTTAAATTTGACAAGCTTATGTCAATTTCTGGTATTCGATTGTTGTGGATTTGATGTGTTTATGTTTTCCTATAGTTATAGTACACCGTGAATTTTACCTAATGCAAAGATTAAAATAGATATAGCATTTGTATATAGAATTTATGCATTGAAATATAATATAAAATAAGATCTTGAACGTCATTAATTTTTCCACTTTTTAATACCGAATATATCGGAGATGGTTAAGGTTGCCCATTCACAACTTAAAAAAGGGGCAGAAAAGACTGCTTGGTCTAACCACTTGATGAAGTTAATAGAAATAAGAAACTTGCCTTTAAGTGCTCAACTTGGCTAGACATGTGTTATTTTACTAAAAAGTTTGACAAGAAGAGTCCAAAATTTATACTCTAATTTATTAATGTGGCTGATACATGCATCTAATTAGATATACTAGCTATAGACTATAATTAACATTCAAAGGGATAAATATGTAGAAATATACATATATATATATATATCTATATATATATATATATAGTACTCTAGTTGGAATGGAGGTGGAAAAAAGTTGGTCGATCGATGATTAGATGGTTAGGTCCAAGTTTATCATGTGATTGGCTTCGACATCTTGAAGGTCACTGCTACTCACGGTACAAGTTGAATTATTGGAATGGGAAACACTTCGACTACTAGTTCTATGATTTCCATGTTGCCAAATCTCCACTTCTTTTTCTTCTTCTTCTTCGTTTGCCATTATTGGAGGAGTTGAGTATAATGAGAGCCCAGAGAATTCATTTAGCCCTAATTTTTCATTTACCTTGAATCGGCTTTTTTCCTGCAATAACAATAACACAGAAGAAAGAGCAAATTTAATTAGAGCATATATATATATATATGAGTTAATATATGCCACCTAATATTAACTCTTTTTTTTTTTTTTAAGTACTTAATTTCGTGATTCTTTAGACTTTTACCCTTCTTAAGCTGGTATACATATAAGAAAAGGCTAAATGCCAAAAGATGTTACAAAATGTGATAGACGCCAAAAACAAAAATGACATTTTGTTTAAATTGTAATGATTAAGAATTAAGAATAATGACTTTATTTTTTTGTTTAATAAAAATCTAAGAATATATCTCCTGTTGTCCAAAATGTTGAGATTATTCCATGTGTTTTTTCTAATCTGATCGTAGAATATTATCTAGTTCACCTGTATCGATTTATTATTTTTATTATTTTTCTAATCATACAATATCCACCCTGACAAATTGATGTGTTAAAAGACATGAAAGTTCTCTAAGAGAGAAAATCCTAAAGTGACTAACTTTAATTTTTAATTTTTCCAGCATTTGAGAATAAATACTTTGATTTTTTTTTTTTTTTTTCTTGAAAAGTTTAAGCCATCCTGATACTTGATAAAGTCGTTCTTACTTAAAATCGAATGCATAGTTTCTGTTAGATATGGTAAAAAAGTCTTGTTGCATATTTAATATTGATTAAATTTTTTTTTTTTAGTGGATGTTGACTGATTGGAAACAAGGATATTGAGTGATTGGAAACAAGAGTGGATTTTATTTGATTAGAAAAACAAAAATAAACTTCTTCAAAACACATGATGAATTCTTATATTTTAATTAAATGTATTTATCAGAGGTTCTTGTCATTAAAAAAAAAATTTGAATATGCTTTTTGGCAGCTAGCTAGCTGAGTTGGTAAGTTTAATTTTAGCATCCAATTTCAAATACTTGGGATTGAATCCCACCTGCACCAGGATTTGGGAAGGGTTAAGAGAAAGGACTAATTACCTCCCAATCGTAAGAAACAGAAATAATAATAATAATTATTATTATTATATACAGTTATGTACACAACGTATATAACCATAGATTTTTTTTTTAAAGACTTTTAGCATACTTAGATCCAGATTATTGCATGAGATTAACATTTTTTGTGAACTGGTTTCCACTATTAATGAATAATAAAACCATTTTAAAAATATAATTGGTTTTGATTATTTTTCTTATAGTCCACGCACTGCCACGTCATTTAAAAAAAATAGTAACATAATAATACCATTGCACTAGTAATTTTAAAATGAAATTATATACAACCTATAATTAGATCATAACAATTAAAATTAAATATTTGTGGTAATTTCTAATGGTAACACTGAAAGAAAATAATCAAAACTAGTATTATTAATGATATATACTGTTATTAGTAACCTGATCACTCTCTCATGTGAGAAATTTATGTAAATTCCAGTACGAAAATTTACTTACCTGAAGAGCTTTATTATCGCTAGTTTCTTCTGTTTGTCGAAGTCCATTTCCACCTTGAGAATAGATTTCATTAATATCGAAATCCTTCCACTCATGTCTCAACTCATTCCCTACTTGCCTGCACAATATGTAAAATTACAGTTAATTAATTAATTAATAGGGTCTTTTTACAATAGAACTATATATTGGTCACACACACACACACATATGTTTTTATCGCTAAATCAAACAAAAATTATATCAAAATTAAAAAAAAAATCTGATTTACATCTAATTTACAATCTTCTAGCTTAATAAGCATATGATTTATTGTTGAATTGAAAGTTACTCCTGTGTGTGTGTGTATATATATATATATATAGTGCTTTACATATACATCACATGAACTGCGGCTAGCTGCACCTCTAGCTATAGCATTGACGGCTTACTATGTATGTCATTATCTCTTATGAGTACTATTCCAATGTTGTACTTTCTTGTTTTTTGTTTTTTGTTTTTTGTTGTACATGAAACCTAAAGGGAAAACTTTACTTTAATTAGAGTATTTATTACACCTAGCTTTATAGGCATGGGAAGGGGGAGTACAGGCGTCATCAAAGACAAACCCATATATTCAACCAAACTATATATCCTCTAGCTAAAGGAAACAAACTAGGAAGATGGGAGAATATATATCCACAAACATATATATATTTATATGTTGTATGTATATGATTGCATGCATGCAGGACTTGATCATTTGCTTAATTATAAATTATCAGTACGGAAAAACGAAAACAAAGCCATACTTGTATAGGACGCGTAAAGTAAACACTTATTTGAGCAATTTGTGGCTGAGATATATTGTCAGAGAAATACCAGAGATTATATATATATATATATATATATATTTATGCACACATACAAACCTTTGAGACGAGAAAGGCGAGAAGACTCTGCTACGATCTTTAAGATTATGTATTTCATGCAAGTACTGCGCCTTCTTGGATAAGTGCCTCGTCCGTACAAAGATATCGGTCTGATCTCGATCTTCCATGCTTCTATACATCTAGTCCCGAACAATATTTATCTCATATTAATTAAGATCATTCAAATCACAGATAATTATAATTTTTTTAATTAAAGAGTAAATATATGTAACAAGAATTGTGGGGTTTCATTTTTTTTTTTTTTTGGATACAAAAGAATTTTGGGGTTAATCCTGCAGATAAGGCCAATAGGTTCAGGCTCGTATGATTGACATGAGGGATAACAGGACATAATTAATTTTAATTTTATTCACTAAAAATTAATTTTAGTTTGATTTTCCATACTGAAATTTACGAGCCCAATAAGTAGTAACGGATAAGGTTGAAGTACAATATTAATCAAGTACTTGTAAAACGGATTAGTCAACAATTTTTGCCATTAATATACACGTACTTCTTAACGAGGAAATTTCATAATCTAACCCTAATTGGCTAGTTTTTTTTGGTAATTAACCCTAACTGGCTAGTTAGGTACCAGGCCATATATCTATGATCACACACACACAGACACACAAAAAGAAAGATCACACACACACACAAAAGGAAAAGTTATATTTAAAGCCTATATTTAGGAACTTTAAGATTCAACCTAAAGTAATTGATCATGCTGTCCTTTCTGCCAAAATTTTCCCCTTTCTGCCAAAATGACAATGATACGAATAAAGAACAAGAGTGCAAATTATCCAACCAAAAAAGAAAAGAAAAGAGAGAGAGAGAGAGAACAAGAGAGCAACAAAAGATCATAACTAGGCCTTATAGGCTTGGTGACTCATCCTCCGATTCCTTAAAGCACTGTTATTAGGTCAGAGAGGCTGTAATTCCGTTCTAATGTACTAAAATATTATAAATTAAAAGCACCTCGTTTTCAACTTTGTAATAAGATAAATTCAGACTCTATAGACATGTGTCGATTAAAGAGAGAAATAGATTTCGAGTAGGAGAATTAGGTTGTATAGCGTTTCCTATTACAAAATATTGTCTCTGAAGTATATTTTTCTAAAGCTACTTTTTATTTTTTCAGTTCAACAATGCATTTATTAAATAGAAGTCCGCCTAAATTAACTTGTACATGCACGAGACTATTGTTTTGAAAAGCTGGTTAGCGCTTAATAATTAAGAACGTAACTATGGCTAGTCTTAATTTTTCTTTATTGTTAATAAATGCTACCTATATATGTAACCAATATGTATGCGCCACGGACACACTACAAAGACGTGAGGACGAGATTAGAGTCTTCATTAAAGCTTTTATATGCTTAGAAGAATGTGATGATCAGTACTTATATGTATGTGTACACACACACACACACACACACACACACACACACATATATATATATATATATATATCTGAACTATGTATCCAGAGAGTTACAGCAAATCTGCCTATAATCCTAAAATGAAGGGAGGTTATTAATTCAGTTATATTGTTAGACCATGCTTAAATTTGCAAATGTTAGTGTGGGGGTGAATTTTAGATTATCCAGAAAAAGACGTTGCATTAAGAGATTTAAAAGAGAGTAAATGAAATGACGATGTTAGAAGTACAAAAACAATTAGGAATCTAAGCAAAACCAAGTATTCGCTGCGTCAGAATGCAGAACCAGATTATGAAGGGAAAAAAGAAAAGTGACATGTTTAAGGTTAAGAATGGAAAGTTAAGACACGTGAATCACAATAGAATTTCCTGCTAAGTGAGGCTATAAATAGAGGGATGTGATACGAAATTTGCATGTTTTTAGAGGAACTTGAGACTTGTTGAGAGATAATTAGAATTAATTTCTGTAGATTCAGGAATTCAATTAAGTTATGTATCTTGTTTTTTGTCGTTTGATCTGATTTCGACACAAATAGTTAGCTAGCTAGGTTAATTGCTCATACTAAAAATATTGTTGTTAAATTCTTATTCCTGCAGTATGATTACTGTCCATGAATTAAAAGAATTTATTTAAAAAAATCATGGAAAGAAAATTTTGATTCATGAACCCATTTAAGCTTCCACTAGGATTTAATTTCCTTTTCCTTTTTCTTTTTTTAAGTATTATAACCTATATACATAATTACGGCATAAACATTATAGTACTTCCAGACACACTTTAGTATTTAGATGTTGATGATCCAACCTTCTAGCCTGGAAACATAGGTCGATCGTAACAGTAGGGTTGGTGTTTTTCCGATCTTAATTTCACCATTAATTAATTAATTTAATTATTAATTATAATTAAACTCAGTCATTCGATCGAACACCGATCTTACCTGCAGATGGCTCTTGATGTGAGAAATCTTCAGTCCCTTCACACTCATTATCTGCATAATTCTCTTCGGCGTTGCTTCTGCAAAATTACAAACATACATACATATAATATATATATATATATATATATATGTATAAACATAAATTTCATCAGATCCGTCCATATATATATGTTGGAGATGTTCAAGCTGAAAGAAAGCTATATCTGCATAGTTCTGTTTGTTTCTTTTTTTTTTTTTTTTTTTTTTTTGAGACGGATTCCATTTCACATCTCGAGATCTTTCCATTCCTTTTAAGATTCCCTTATTTGGAAGCTTCAAATCAGCACAAACTAGAAGATCAGTTATTCGATCGAAAGTATATACCTTTGATAGATAGATATATATATATATATATACCCTTAATAGGATATACACATAAATATATATATAAATATATGCACGCCAAACAAATTAAAGACTAGATATATATGATTAGTAACAAATTAATGAATTGATGAAGAATTGTACTTACTGTCTTTTCCTCCGAGGCTTCGAACGGCATCGACAAAGAGTTCATGAAGTTGAGGAGTCCATCGGAGGCGTGGAAACTCAGATTTGTTGTACTTTCTCACTCCGATTCTCTCATGTCCTTGAGCGTAATCCATAGCTATAGCCTTCTCTTCAATATCATGCAAACCGCAATTATAGCTACAGCCCTCCTCAGTTGTGTATATATAAATGCAACAAATATATATATATATATATATATTTATATGTTTATATTGTGTGATATATAGGGTCTTCAATAATGTGAATGCATATGCACCAACCGTAGATGATATATTGCTGCTTTAGCAAAAGAAAAATAAAAATAAAAATAAAAGATATGTATATTGCTGAGTCTTAGACCATAGACTTTTGACAGTATTTGCCTAAGGGCTTGTTAAAACATGCTTTACTATTGGTTCATTATTATTTAATTCCTAATTATTAGTTTGGTCAGTTTGGACGTGGTATATTAGCTTAATATTTTAAGTAAAGCGTATTATTAGCCCTTCTTTTAAGAAACACGTTTAGAAATACTTGGTTTAATTTAGACATTTTCCTTTTATGCACATTCCCTTGTTAATAGTTTAATATTTAATCATGACGTGACGAATTTGTTGTTCAATTTGTTATTCAATCTATGTATCTTAATTATATGAAATGTAAAAATTTTTTTAAAAAAAATTATTAGTGTTATTTTATCTTCCATTTTTTTTTTTTTTTTTTTTTTTGTCACTTGGAGGGTCTAGGTCCTGACCACTAATAAAATGTAAAGAACTTGGCCCACTACTCAGATGAGAGACTCGTTTTTCGCTTTTTGTGCCACTATATACACATTCAATACTGCATAACCTATTAGTTAACTGGACATAAACCGTAAAGTGGAATATAAGTATCGGACTTTGGACGCATCTTGAGAAGAGAAGAAGAAATGTCATCCTTATTGTTGCGTCTTGATTTGTTTTTTCTTACATGGCCGCTATATATTAGCCTGATATATTGTATATATATATATATATATTAGCAAGATCTAGAAAAAAAAAAGTCATTTAATTTTTAGCTTCTGCAAATTAATTTCATATTGATATGTTATATAATCAAATAAATCTGGTCGATTAACAAAGAGTCTAGAGTTGATAACATGATTAATAATGTTTTGTAACCAAATCAAATAAGTAAAAATCTGAATCTGTCTTGTGTGATAATAACATTTTTGATAGAAAAGGATTTGTGAAGAATTTTTTCTTCCTATCTAATAGAAAAGGTTTTAGTCTTCGATTTGGTACATGAGACTTTGGAGACAACGTTTGAAATTCCTATATGTGGTAGCCGCAATTTTGAACCAATTCTAACACTAATTATTGGTTTGCTTTAAAGGAATTTCTCTTGTCCCACACATAGATGTTTCCCATTGGATTTGCCTGGTCCTTTTGTTTTCTTTTATGAAAATTTTCACAATTCCAACTAAATTGATCTCTTTTCAAAATGATAATTTTGACTTTTTCTTCAACTTGTAATTAGATACATCAATTCCTTATTTTAACGATTGGAGAACCCATTGAATTATTAAGTACTTACCTTTTCAATTAGAGTAATCGCGTGATTATAATGAAACCATTAACTGATAATCAAGTACTTTTTCTGTTCGTCACGAATAAAAAAAATATCTTATTGAATACTTTTAGCTTATATATAAAAGAGGTACTTTTTCTTCGTCCATTAGAATATTTCCTATTTTAATTTGTTTCTAGTCTGAATTCTGATTTTATTTTTTCCATTAAATTTTATATCTGAAAATATCACTTAAAATAATAATTAAAATTTTATACTAGTAATGGTTTTAATGAGTACTAATACATTAATTTCTTGATCGTAATAGAAATAATAATTTTGTTGATCATAATATATATAGTAACAAATAACGTTTTGTATTTTTCTTCTGTGATAACGTTTCATTTGGAATGAACAAGTCAAGATGAGAGGACATAAGGAAAACAGTGGCGAAAAGGATCACAAGCTCAAAAGTCCATAACATGATGTAATAGTGCAAGAATACATTAAACTTTTTTATTTTTCTGTTTTGCCTCTTTCTATGTCACCTTTTTTTTTTTCCTTACGTTGAAAAATCATATTATCTCTATGTCTAACATCAATTTTTCACTTAATAGCCTACAAGTGATCCTGCAACAATTCTCTTCTTGTACTACAATTCTCTTCTTGTACTTTTTTTCATTCCTTTTTTTTTTTTTTTTAGGGGTACTATTTTTAAAATCGATCTTAACAAATATTCAGAAAGTTAGAAATAAATACTGAAAATTCTATGATTAAATATATTAAAATGGTTATTACTATAATATAGTTTTAGCTATCATATCACATAAGAAGTAAAAATATTATAATTTACCACATGAAAAAATTAAGTAAATAGATAATTTTTAAACACTTATTTAAGTAAATGACAAAGAAAAAATACATGTAAGAAACAGACAGTTAATCAGTGATTGACATTGACCTTAGTAAATTTGTAGAAAATATATACATATTAACATTGATTAATGAGTGATTGACTGATTTATTATTTTATAAAAAAAAATAGACTGTGTTACTAATTTTATAAAACTTCGGTCATTTATTAGAAAACTTATTTAAAACAAAGATTATTTATGCACAAATCCTAAAACAAAATTTATACTGAACCCAATTAACATAATATTTTTATTTCTTACCACAAAATTATCATTGGAGAATATTATATTGCTTTTAGCACTGATTAATTGACTTATCTTACAAGAATTAACTTTTCAAATGAATTTAATAAATAAATTCATACATACTGCTCTTCCATGGGGAAGGAATATATGTTTATTCTTCTGTGTAGCCAACAATAACTAGTGTGATTTCTAATATCTTTTTAGCATACATAATGATTGTATGGTTTACACACATGTGCATGCATTTGCATATATGTATATATATACACACATATATATATATAAATATAGTATGTCAAAACATGTGCGCAAAATCCTAGGACATTTCGTGTATACATTTTCTTGTTCAACTTTTTGGCTAATAAGGATAAAGAGCCACAAAAGGGCCAAGGAAGTCAAGGTAAGGATTTAAAAGAACCTAAACCCATCTCTATCTTCAATCAACGTCATGTCAACAAAAGACGGTGCCTACTTTTGGACCCATCTCTCTCTCTCTCTCTCTCTCTCTCTCTCAATCGTAATATTATTTGTACCTGCCGTGTTCAACACTACACTTCTACTTCCCACCTTCAAAAATTCAATATTGTAGAACAAGAAGAGAGAGAGAGAGAGAGAGAGAGAGAGGCAAAAGTATCAAAACCCTAGCTAACCCTAATACCATGGATTTGTAATTTCTAGGAAATTAATTAATATAAAAGTGATAAACATTCCACTGCATCCACATGCATGGTAAATCATGGGCCCACATATTGGAAACAATCGTGAACCCCTCGATCATGAGACTTTTTTACCGTTTGATCATAAGAGAGCTGGTTTCCATTTTCCATGCATGCACGTCATGATCAATGACAAGAACAATATTATTGTGCAAGGTTTGCCGCTAGTACTGGTTTTAGATTTTTCTGTTCTACTTTTGTTGAGTACTACAGGCCAGTCATATTTAATTTCAGAGATTTATATATATATATATATACATTTTTTTAAAAAAAAATCAAAAGCGAAACAAATGAATGATCGATGTATATAGTCATTTTCAAATGTGTATATATATATACACACAGTCAATATCTATACATACTCAAAGCAATTAATAAACAAAAATCGAACTAATCCATTCATATTCTTTTGTGGAAACTACAAAGATATATATATTCTTAAAATTTCCATTATTATAAGTTTGCTAACTGACAGTGATTGGTGATGCAGATTCCACTATATATTTGGTCTATTTTTTAGTTTAACTACATATGTGTAAATGCTTCTTATCCCAGTCAAAAGGAATCTCTGAAACAATTTATAGTTATATATATATATATATATATATAGGTAGCTCTTCTTTATGTTTATTACACTGTATATGGTCCTACAATGACTACTAAATTACATTTCTTTTTATCCACATATATACGTGTATGTATATATATACATATGTGAGTGTATGTGAATATATATATATAACTATTTTGTCCTCAAATGATCAGTATATGACAGATAATTACATATTGCTTTAAGATCGGATAGATGTTACCACAAAAAATGTCTTTTCCAACCATTATCCCAACTTTACGTTGGAGATTACCTAACCTTATTAATTGGAACATGCATGAGCAAGCAAAAAGTCAGTGGTCGACATATATATTTGTATATATATTTATATACATAAATGTTTGCTCTTTTTCTCCTTATCATTGAGAATGTTTTCTTCTTGGAAGTTTCCGCCTCTTTTCTTAGAAGATTAGGCCTCGTTTCCTAATTCCTCCAAAATGTGAACTCTCTCTCTTTCTCTCAAAGTAGGTAGGACATTATTAAGTGTGGTTTGCAGTCTGACGGTATTAATTACTACCATCATGAATCTTCTGAAACCATATATGAATTTCCGCCATTCCTTTTTTCTTTATATGTATACAAGTATACGTAAAATCTCATATTCGGTATCGTATGATATAATATGTGAATTTCAGTTATTGTGAATGTGAAGTTCAGTTAATAAAAATATAAATTAACACGGAAGAAAATGTAGCTAAAGTGAATATGAATTCTCCTTATTTTACATTTTCTTCTGCATGAATTCACATTTTTAATAATTAAAATTTACATTATTGGATACGATCCGGTACCGGATAGGAGACCAACTTTGTATATATTTGTAATCCTCTTAGCAGACATCTCTAGTTTTGAATCAAAGATATAGAGGATACGGTCTTGTATATAAATATATGATCATTTTAGGAGGATCATCCTTATAATATAACATTTGAAGTTGATAGGTATAAAATATTTAACATAATGCAAAGATACAATAACTAAATTTTTCAGTGTTGAACCCTTGTAATAATTTATTGAGTTAAGTGATCATTACACCGTTCCAACATCAATATAATATTAAATAAATATCATATAACTGTTCTTATTTTCATACTTTGAAACTTGAAAATAGGGTGAATTTTTTTATTTATTTGAGTAGTCTTTTAAAGGTTATACGCAACTAGAATTTTTCCTTGGCCAAAAAAGGACGGAGGAAAAATGAGGTGTAGCGCAGTAAAAGATATATTATTATAACTTTGAAACAGAGTCATATACGTACATGCGCGCACATTTATGTGGTGAATCATAATAAAGTCTCGTGGACTATTATTCGCTTACTTCCTTTGTGATCATGTTTTTGAAATATGAGAATATATGACCAAATATATAGTATTGTAATGATGATACGAAAGATATTAATGTAGGTTCTCCTTATTAAAGAGTTGCTGATTATAAGAATTTCTTTGAAATAGGGGGTTTTCCGGGGGAGATACAGTTTCCAAGTTGGATTTTTCAAATCAATAACTATCATTGTTTATTATCGATTAAAACTATCGCAGTTTAAACTATTGGATTAATTTTTAATGGTTTGACTAATTAGGAAAAGTTGTTATCGATCAAACTCTTTGTCAGGCAGGATGGTTAGGCACTTACTCTCTCGACTAGAGATCTTGGATTTAAGTTGTCACTATCGCGATAGTTAGGGTATATTGGTCAATCCACTTCAAAAAAGATTAATATATTATGCGGAGAGCTCTCCTCTCCTGAGATTATTTGGATACACCATCCTCTATTTTTATAACTCTCTTAAGGTGAGCACTTGCAGCTTCTTAGCGGATCAGCACCAAAAATAGTCCAGTTAATATTTAACTTTACGGGGAATATATTATCCATCTAAACTAGAAGATGAAAAATCAGTTGCTTATAATTAGTATTATTCTTCGGCTACCTCGGTTGCCAAAAAATAATAATAAAGAAAAGAAAAAGTTAGTTAAAATAAGATAGTTGATAATATGCAATTGTAGAGGAATTTTTGAGCTGTTGGATTTTAAAATTTATGCATATTGAACCATCCGCTTCTTCAAGAGCTATACGTACAAATTGTACTTTCCTTGGACGTTTTTTGTTTACGGAAGATATATTGTTGTTGTCGTTGTTGTTTTGGGAGGGGGGGGGGGGGGGGGGGGGGGGGGGGGGGGTGTGGTGTGTTGGGATTAGTTTCTATGAGACGCCCAGGTTTCATTCTTAAAAAATTTGGGAATTATATAACTATTTGGGTGTTCCAATTTTTATCTTTTTAGCTCTTTGAAGAAAAAATGGCTTCAATATCCATAATAGATAATAAGATCCTATCTGTAAGCTGCATTAATACGAGTATGTGTATACAACTATACCATTTCCCAGTTATATATACATATATATCGTCATTTATAATGATCACGAGGCTAGCACATATGCTTCATAGCTAAAGCATCTGGTCAAAGATACATTTGATTATAGAGCTTAATTATTGTCCTGATGCAAATATCGCAAGCGAATAAGTTGCACTATAAATTTTCTAATTTAGAATGGTTAGAGGGGAAAAAAAAAATAGAAGAGATGTGAGATTTTATTTTATAAACGTTTTTTGGTAAGTTGAAACTGTCATTGATAGTGAACTAAATTATAAATCGCAATATCATTATTTGTTTATCTTTTTACAATTTTATTACCCTCGATAGTATAGATTTATGACATCTAATAATATTGATGTCCCACTACATTAATTATTAAATACAAGTCAGTCCGTCACACACTTTCTTCACGTGTCTTTTCACTACTTTTATTTAATTTGGTTCTTGTCTTGTCTCTGAAGCTCTGTTAGTTTACCAATTCTCCCAAAAGCTTAAGCTGTTAGGAGGTGGGCCAACAATAGTTTTATATTTCAACACTCCCCCTCACGTGCATGCCAGACAATGGGCAAACGTGCGGACACATATTAATTTGAAAGTCCAACACAAATTATAAGAAGCCCGAAACATATTAAAGGCCCAACACGCAATGATAATAAAGGGGGTTAAATAGTGCAATTACAGGGGTTCGAACTCAGGACCTCCTGCTCTGATACCATGTTAGTTTACCAATTCTCCCAAAAGCTTAAGCTGTTAGGAGGTGGGCCAACAATAGTTTTATATTTCAACACTTAGCCAAACGAAGGCCAAAAGTTTCAAACATTAGTTCTCTTAATTAAGTATATATCTATCTGTATTATATATATATATATTTATACATATATATATATATATATATATCTTCACTTGGGCATATGATCAATCCGCGGGCAGGACTAGTAGTTTCATTATGTTTTTCGATACATAATTGAGAACGAAAAAGAAGCACAAATTGTCAGTATAAACATACATATATTTAATATTTTCAAATGACACTTTTTTTTTTTTTTTTTAACTGTATAAGGTCTATGACTTTCACTTAAGAATAAATAAAAACATTTTTAGTTTCGAACTTGAAAACTCATCCTCAAACTCGTCCCTTTGATCAGCCTCTGTGAGCTAGCCCCGGCAGGGTCAACAGAAATAGCACTAGAAGCCTGGAGCTTTGGAACATTTAGAGAAAGGATCACGAGGGCTATTGACCTGGGTGCAGACGAGTAGTTGTGGCTTGAAGTAATAAAGAAACATCAAGAAAGTTAAACTAGAAAAAAAAAAAAAAAAAAATTGAAGTGAGTTGCTACGTACTTAAAATTTATAGTCTTTAAGTATATATACAAAATATCAGGTCATTTCAAGACATGATTGATATATCGATACGGAAAAGATCATTATTCGAGAGATAAATAGCGGCACACACATAAAGTTCCCCTAAAAGAAAGGTCTACATATAGCACTAAAGAAATCAAGAAGATAAAGTTAGGACTTGAAGGCTGAAGCCATATGTTTAATTTTCTTTTTAATTCTTACTTGACAACGAATTAATTGAAAAAAAAATTAACCTCAATCTAGATCTTGAGAATTACTTATAGCATAAATCCAATATATATATACATGTACACACACATATACATATGCCTTCTAACTTATATCAAGTGCATACATTCAATTAACTATGGGCAGCAATCTAGTTATCTCTTTTCGAAATCTTATGCGAACAACACATTTTTACCAATTTTTTTTTTTATTCTGAACCAAGATCGAATAAACTTTCTTTCATTTCTTTTTCGTTTTCATGTTAAATTCTCAGGATTCCGAGTTAATATAAGAATAAATATCCACGTATAATATATAGCAGTTGGTTTTCAACAGCTACCTATAAGGGTTTGAATTTTTTATTTTTTTTATTTTTTAAATAACGATACTCCAGAAGGAAGAGAGATTTTAATTAGAAAACGGCTTGTTTATGTGGATATAACATAATCATATAACATATTATGGGAATATATTACTGAAAATCCTTTTCAAATCATGGAAAGACAAAAATACTAGCTCTCTTACTCAACTTTTTTTCCCCCTCTTTTTTTAATTTACACACACATGACACAACTATTACTCATTGTATCTCTGCTTATTAGTGACGAATCATTCATTGTTTTTAATATATGTTCATTGTATGCAGAATAGTAAATAATGTAGTTATTCACTTATATATAGCTTTAAACCCCTCAAAAAATTTATAGCTTTTAAGTATAAAAAGGAAAATGTTAGAAGATATAATGTGCCGAGGAAGGCAAAGGAGTTACTGGATCGCTTAAATAATATAATTTCCGAGCGTATGCTTATTAGGAAAAAAAACCCAATAGTATTCTGAAATACCACGTAGATTGCTTTATTGCATGTAAATTTTTATATTTATCCTCAATTAATTAACGAAATTCAAAATACATATATATATATATATATAATTGTCTCCATGCAATAAAAACACTATATTGTGCACACTTAACAATTAAAACTTCTTAAATAAATATTTTAATAATTAGCTAGTGCCTGAACTTTTTAATAGGTGACATTTTGATGTTTGTTCTTTTAACAGTTTTGAATAATCGGGTGGTATTTTTGAAAGGATCTAAACACAAGGGGTTATTTATGAAATTAATGTAAAAGGGAAATTGGACTTGCTACATGAGGCAACCTTTGAGCATTGGGCCTAGCTCCATATCTAAGTGAATGGCCCAACCCAGACTCCTCGAATTCCTCTGATTATCTTAAGAATCTTAGCCATAAATTACACTTCCTAAGTTGAATTTTCATTCCTGGTTTTGCATAATTTTTTATTCAACGGCTAACATAAAACGTAAGAGTAGTCAAATTAAAGTCCTTGAAAGAACACACGAATAGACAAATAAAATTAAAAAAAATTTAAAAATTAAAAATTAAAAAAAAATCACATGACAGGTATTGGAATCACCGCGTGACGATCATGAATGAGATGACAAAAAAGAGCATCTCTTTTACATATTGTTAAAATAAGATGTTGAGATTAGATGGTATAACTTCTAGTTATTTCTCATTTCAGTTAAAAACAGGCCACTGATTTGTAGTACTTCGATTTGTATAACAACATGAACTTATGGTCAACTTTATGCAAGAAGGAGACAGAGAAGTGAATTTTTTGTGGCTTGAAAAAGGAAAACTATATGCCCTTGTAAGTAGATATCATCAAGATTGACCTAAGATATACATATTTTGAACTTATAGAAGACCCTCTACAAAGATTTTTCTTCAATAGTATATATGGCAGAAATTTACAAATCTTTTGAGACGATTCAAAATCTCGAAACGGCGAATTCGTCAATAAAGTTGAGCAACTAGGACACTGTTGAGGGGCCAATAAGCGCTCTGGCGTAGGCCACAGGTAAAGATAGGAATTTCTTTGCTTTTCCAACATAAGCACGTTCTGTGAAGTTGTCATAGTCATTGGCTTCAATTGCATCCAATATCTGTCTGTATATTAACAAAGACGCCCACACCGGCCATCTACTGGCTGCGTTGAGCTCTGCGACGCCCTTCTCAGCCTCTTCGAAGAACATTCTAGCTCGCTTTATTTGCCCCTTCATGAAACTCCTCCACTTGTCCGTTACTTTCCCTCGAAAGATGTCCTCGTCCGATAGGCCTGCACGCGCAAGCTCGTCTTGTGGAAGGTATACTCTTCCTCTCCTAGCACTGCCATCACCAGCTCTACAATTTAAGTCTTATTTTGCTTATCGAATAAGGAGCGCGAAAACATGTTTTTTTTTTTTTTTTTTGGTATAATTCTAATGAAAACAAATAAAAAATGGTTTCCCCTTATAAGAATGAACTAGAATCTTACTCTTCTCCAACATCTCTGAGTATGTTAGTGAGCTGATTAGCTATCCCAAGGGCCAATGCAGCATTGTAAACGCTCTCGGCCGAAGCCTTCGATTCGGGTGCTATCCCCATTACAGGAACACTCATAAGGCCCACGGTCCCAGCGACATAGTAACAGTAAAGGTAGAGCTCATCAAAGTTCTTGTACCTCGACTTTCTCAAGTCTAGCCTCATTCCTTCTATCATGTCCTTGAAGGGCTGTCCAAAGAGAAACAAGTTCTAGTAACTTGGAACTTAAGAAACGCTCTAGTTAAAATAGAATTTCATGACATATCTATAATTCTTCTACCTGTATATCAACAGGGTACGCCGAGACAGTATGGCATAGAGCAGCATCATACATGTCGAACGGACGACCTTCGAAAAGATCAGTCAGTCTGTTCTCCCATCTGTCAGAGCCTTTGGCGTAATGTGTGGAGCATTAGGCCCGTCCACAAGCTCGTCCGTCCTTCTGCACCACACTGCAGATAAAAATGTTTTCCAATAACCATTTGAAATCACAGAGCAAGCATAAAATCAAGCCAAAGTGCTTCCATCAATTGTCTCAGCAAACAAAAGCAGGAAATAAAAATCTGTAATCATAAAATCATATTTTGTAAGTTGTTATTCGTCGTGACGAAATTTATATTTCGACAACTTGCATTTAATTATCCTTGTTAGCTGCTGCTAAATGAAGTGGGTAAATTTTGATAAACACATAAAATAAGAAAACACCAAGACTAAGTCAAATGACTGCCACTGTTTAAACAAGAATATCAGAATAAATGTAACGACGCCATTAACTAAACAATTATTCAATGACTCCAATTTTAGTATATCGGAAAAGTATAAATGTGGACTTCAAACACATAAGAGAAATGAATAAATAAATAAGTAAATATATAGTCGACCTTAGTTTGAAAAATAATACGAACCATAAATTGCCCAAATTGCCTTTCGTCGTTCTGGTGTCATGAGTAATGTGCCTGAGAATCAAGTAAAGATAATCACACAGTTAAACTATTCTTTTGCCAACTGATTTCCATCACCTTCAAAAGTTAGTGGGATATGCATAGATTTCAAATATTCTCTCTAATAAGTAATGTTACTGTTTGAATGTCCCAACTCTTGACTAACAATAGCAATAATTTTAATTAAAAAAAAAAATCATATACATAAAGTTTATAGTGGTTCATCTTAATCGTGAGAGCCACGTCTACTTTCCGAATCTCGTCTTGACAAATTAAAAGAGAATTACAACGTCGATCCACATACTAACACACACCAAATTTCATGACAGTAATCCAATTTTAACACAAAAAAATTCTCGTCAAATTTTTTTTTTTTTTTTTTTTTGGTTTGTTTGCTTCAAAATTCTCATCTAATATTGTACACTGAGGTGTTTTGATCAATAACGTGGCGTGCTTCAATTAGCATTTGACAAATGACCAAACCCGAACATGTAAAACCTTTGCTTAAAGGCCAAATGGTCAAACTAGTATCAGCCTTCTGATTCGATATTCTCTTCTCATGATTAATATTTTTCCCCCCATTTTTCTTATCAACCAAACAAACATAAAAGCAAAAAGGAGTAAAGAAAAGAGAGAAAGTAGTGAGTAGTTACCGAGATAAAAGGTCTTGGCGTACTCGGCACAGACCTCACCACAGCGGTCGTAGGCTTCATTCAAGAGATCCCAATTGGTGGTTCCGTCTCTTTCAATTGGTTCACTCAACTCCAAATCCTTCTTCTCTTCGCGGCTGATTCTCTGTTCTCTCACCAAAGCAGCCTGTTTCAGCACAACTTCATAGACCCTTTCCTCCGAAGATCTTGTGGGTTTGCCAGAGTTCCAGAATATGCCAACACCCCACTTGAGAAACTCAGCCTTGAAGAAGAAGGAGATGAAGAAGAAGAAGAAGAAGAAGACCACATTTTGGATCGTCTGATTGGTAAGCCATTTCTGCCCAGGAGAGGAAACAGAGAGTAATTGGTGTTGATTTCTTTAGGACAAACCACCCAAAGAACAACACCAGACATCTCTCTCAAGAACTTAGAACTGGTGCTACGATAATCTCTTCAATTTTTTTTTTTTCTTTTTTGGTTGTTGTTTTTAACCTTCTGGTTCAGCTGAGAGACGATGATGCTTCTTGAACGGTGTTGAACTTGGGTTGGCTAATGGGTGACCAGTATTTTTTTCTTCTCTTTGTTTTTGTTTTTATTGGAATTCAACAAGTCCTCTTTTTTTTTTTTTTTTTTTTTTTTTGAGGGGTGGAGGCCTTCTTTGATCTTCTTGAATCTTACCTGTTGAGGATGAGTTTCTTCTTTCGTTGTTCCTAGTGTTTTCTTTTTTTTTATTTGATTAGTGAATAAGAAAGATACGGATATACTGATGACATGACAGAAAAGATAAAAAGATGGCCAAAAGGAAATATGGTCCTCTTCTCTGGGGCTGCCACATGGAAAGATATGGATATGTGTTTTAGCCTCTTACTTTTGCTGCCCTTACCCCCTATGGTAAAAAATTATTTAAATTCCGTGAAAAATGAGATCAAATACAAAACCATAAACTGGAATTAACTACATTCACAGGATAGATGGGGTAGTAGTAAAAAAAAAAGTGATGTCTTTTTTAGTTTCATTCATTTATTTATTCAGATTCGATTCTTATAGAATTTTATTAAAATCTTCGTTTTAATGTTGAT
Organism: Ficus carica; assembly: GCA_009761775.1. Lineage (NCBI taxonomy): Eukaryota > Viridiplantae > Streptophyta > Magnoliopsida > Rosales > Moraceae > Ficus > Ficus carica. The sequence continues at coordinate 22,898,629 of CM019740.1, forward strand.
TATGGATGTATTAAATTGATGATATTCTGAGTAAGATCTAATAATTTTAAAAATTTAGATTAGAGATACTTCTTTTTTATTATTTTCAAAAAATAGATCTCACCTATAAGACTGAAAATATGATGATGAAGGGATCACCATCAGAACCTTTTCCTTTTTACCAAAAAAAAAAAAACTAGAATTAACTATGGTATCCTATCATCATCTGATTATACATATATACGTGTGTGTCTTTATGAATATTCGTGTTGTCATTATATAAATTGTGTGTTAGATGGTGTTAGTTTTTTAAAATGATATCACACTACTGATAATAGAAAAATATAAGAGTGCAAGAAATATAGTTCAATACAACCTCAAATAAAATATATAATTCAATATAGTTGACCAAGCTATGCTAAAGATGGAAGGAGTCAAGTACGGTGTTCATTGTGGCGAAAGAGACTTGTATATAAATATATATATATATATATTTTTCGAAAAATAAATGCAAACCTTAGCATGTGACCGGTTTTTCTGATTAAAAATATTAAATGTGGCACTATCTTTTAAAAGTCATTTTAATAAAACAACCTGGCAATATAAACAAACATAATTTAAGTGATCTAAATTCGAGTATTTTATGCAAAAAACGAATCCAATTAGACAAATATAATTTATAAATTGTCTCGTCGGTCTTCACCAAAAGCATATGTAAGGATGGTTCTACGCATGGGTCGAAACATCCACCCTTCAAATATGGAGGTCCAAATTCCAATTTCCACATCGTAAGTTTTTTTTTTTTGGTTTTAAATAGTGATGAAGAAATGAACCTTTGGAGATAGTTTATGATAATGTTCACCAAATTCTTTGTTGTTTTGTTTTTTCGTTTTATCTATAATCCAAATAGATTTATAAAAGTGATGCAATTGTCGTAGATGTACTAAATTATAGAAATGTTTGATTGATTATCACAAAAACTTTAGCTTTTATTATAAAACTTATATCAAAGTTTAAATTATATATCATAAATTCATATTTAATATTTTGATAACTTATTAGAAAACTTTAAATTTTTTTTTAACTAGAACTTTAAATTCATTTTGATTATAAAAACTCTTTTAAAAATATGATTCTCAAACATTACTAAAAAAAAATTATAATTTTTATTTCCCTTTTTTTACTAATTAAAAGCAAAATTATGTCAAGCGGGCCTCGTATATTTACTTTTTATTTTTATTAGCAAAGAACAAAAATTGAGAAACAAATATACAATAAGATTGACTATTTTTTAACGTCGACATATTTTGTAGATGTAAGGTCAACTTTTTAAATAACACAATAAACAAACAGTTTTTATATACGGTGAAAATCAAAGATCATTATCTTAAAATTTGAATTAAAAAAATAATTAAAAAAAAAAAAAAAGATAGAGACATTTGTAAGGGCAATTCTTCTTTGGAGAATTTTTAGTAAGGGTAATTTTTTCCACACACACACACACAAAACTTGTTCCTACGTGGAATGCCACCAATATATTAGTTGGGTTGGGTAAAAGTGAATGAGGGTGGGGGGGACATGAGTGGTGAGGAACATGACGGTGGACCGTGGTGGGGTTTTTGACAAAGTGGAGAAACGGTTTAGCGTGTGGGTCCCACTTCAAACACTTTGTGTAAGATGTGCGTTGGACGTTGCCATTACCATTCATTTTGCATGCACACGTAAGCACGTCCTCTCCTCGCTTTTTCTTCCCTTTTATCATTTTATTATTTATTATATGTATATATATTTTTTTATTGTTATTTTTCATCTTCAATGTGTTATATGTGCTATTGTGCTAGGACACGTTCCTCTTTTTTTTTTTTTTTTTTTTTGGCATTAATATATAACTCACCACCACTGATTTTAACTGTATTGGCGTTATTAGGTGCTGCAGTGCCTGCCGCCATGCTTTTTTCCCCTTAAAGAGCGTCTATATTCTTCGATTGACATATCATATATGTGAGTGGTCTAACAACGTGGCCAACCCAAATTAATACATGTTATATGACTAAGTCTCCGTTTCATATTATGATTATGATTGAAAATTTTAAATTACAATTTGTTAATTTTTTAAAATTGATTATAATTTTTATTAATTTTTTTAAAAAAAAGATAAAATTAAGATAACAAACTTTAAATTTAAGTTTGATTTATCAAATTTATCCTAAATATTTATTGCCAGTGACACAAATAACCAATAAAACTGACCAATTATTGCAGACATAATGATTTGAATTGGTTGGTTTCCCGATTTATCCGTTTTCTTTCTATAATAATGAAAAAACCACCCCTAACCAAATGAGGATGATTTGGCTAGTTTTAAGAGGTGCCTTGACTAAAATTGTCAAAACTTTAGATGATTAAAAAGGAGATATATCCCACTTATCAATAAATTACTACACGACGATAAATAAAACATTTCGTGGTTGCGTACGTCTGTGCTTTTTACATATATATCAGAATGATTAGACAAGTAAATTAGACAGACGATTCCGATTCAATTACTGTGCATATCTAATTTTACCATGAAATTTAAAATCCCGCCACCAACTTAAATAGATTTACATTTACAGCCTTGTAAAAAAAAAAGCCACTTATTTCCAAACAGTACAATTTCCCTAAAATAAATTCTTTCTTACATGTATTTGTGAGGTCGGGGGATGTTGGAATCCGTGCACAGACAAAATTGAAGAAAAAATTCAATTTTTTTCCTAATAACAGATAAAAAAAAGGATAAAACCTATGGTAGAGACTGAGAGTCTCTACCGATACAGTCGATTTTTAAACCACTGATATTGAATCGGATGATCTATATATTAAGGGTGCACATGATTAACTTTAGGCACACTCATATTATAACAGAGTAAGTGAAAAAGAGGGGAAAAAAAAGAAAAAAAAAAAAGAAAAAACTGAAGAAGATCGTGAACGGAAGAGAGAGAGAGAAAGAGAGTGGGGGGTCTCGTCGGGCTGGGGGGGGGGGGGGGGGGGCGCCGAGCGGGCTGGGGGCAGGGGGGCCGGCCGGGAAGAGAGAGAGAGTGGGGTTGGGGGGGGGGGGGCGCCGGGGGAGGGGGCTGGGGTGGGGGGGCGATGGGCGGGCTTGGGGCAGGGGGGCCGGCTAGGCTAGGAAGAGAGAGAGGGAAGAGAGAGGGGGGGTTGGGGGGCGCCAGGCGGGCTGGGGGCAGGGGGCTGGCCGGGAAGAGAGAGAGGGGGGGGGGCGATGGGCGGGCTGGGGGCAAGGGGGCTGGCCGGGAAGAGAAAGAGAGGGGAAGAATGAGAGGAGAGAGAGAGAGGGGGGTGGGGGGGGGGGGCGACAGGCGGGCTGGGGGCAGGGGGCCGGTCGGGAGAGAGAGAGAAAGAGGGGAAGAGAGAGGGGGGGCGCCGAGGGCTAGGGGCAGGGGGACAGGCTGGGAAGAGAGAGAGGGAAGGAGAGAGAGCGGGGGGGTGGGCGGGGGGGGGGGGGGGCCGCCGGCAGGCTGGGGGCGGCGGCGCCGCCGGGAATAGAGATAGAGGGGTGGGGGGGTTCCCGTCGGGGGGGGGGGGGGGGTGGGGGCCGGCGGGGGTGTGGTCGCCGGCGTGTTCGCCGACGTCTGCAGGTCCCGGCCGCCTCGGGCGACGGAGAAGATAAGAGTGAGAAGTTTATATGAGGTAAGGTGTATGGTAATTATGGTACACCAATAATATATCAACCATTCGATTAAATCTAACGGTTCAAAAAAGAACCCTATCGGTAGTTACTCTGGAAGAGGCTCTACCATAGCCTCTCCCATAAAAAAAATTTACAAATTTCAGCTTTGGCCTATGAACACTTGACTTCAACATTATAAGTAGAAATTTACACTTTGAGACTTTGGATTCAAAATCTAAAGATCATTTGACTCTAGTTGAATTGAAGAGAATTCATCTTTTTTCAACAAAATTGATCTAAGATTTACAAATTTCAGCTTTGGCCTATGAACATTTAATACAATTTGAGATTAAGATTCGGAATCTAAAGATACCAATTTTGACTGTAAATGTTACCAAACTAAGCCGCCTGTGAGGGTCTCATAACCGCTCTGGCATAGGCCACGGGAGGGATAGGAATTTCTTTGCTTTTCCTACATAAGCTCGCTTTGTGAAGTTGTCGTAGTCATTGGCTTCAATGGAGTCCAATATTTTTCGATATAGTAACAAAGATGCCCACACTGGCCATCTACTAGCTGAGTTGAGCTCTGCAACTCCCTTCTCAGCCTCATCGAAGAACATTCGAGCTCGCTTTATTTGCCCCTTCATGAAACTCCTCCACTTGTCCGTTACTTTCCCTCGAAATATGTCTTCATCCGATAGACCGGCCTGTGCAAGTTCATCTTGTGGGAGATATATCCTTCCTCTCCTAGCACTGCCATGATCAACTCAACAATGTAAGCTTAGCATATCCTCAATATATTCAAATCAGATCAAATGCATAATTTAAACCGGTCAATAAAAAAGGACATATTTGATATCTTGTTCTATTTTTATTTTGTTCTCCAATGCATAATAATGTTCAAATGCTACATCCGATTCTTGTCGTAAATTTTAAGCTTTGAATCTTGTATAATAAACTATTAATTTTGTTTAAAAATTTTCAAAATGCCAGTATTGGAAATTTTAAATAAGAAGTCAATGCATCAACTAGTAGCAACTAAATGTCAAAATTTGGCATATGCTATACTTGATGTCAAGTTTAGCGCCAAAAGAAGCTGCATTGGAGAGAGTGGTTTTCCTGCCCAACTACTAAAATCTGAAATTGGCACATTAATTTTGTATTGCATTGGAGACGCTCTGCTAAGTTAATTCCCCAATATATGCACGGAATTTTTAGAATTATAAACTCAATAGAGAGGTGCTCAAGAATCTTACTCTTCTCCAACATCTCTAAGTATGTTAGTGAGCTGATTAGCTATCCCAAGGGCCAATGCAGCATTGTAAACGCTCTCGGTTGAAGCCTTCGATTCGGGTGCTATCCCCATTACAGGAACACTCATAAGGCCCACAGTCCCAGCAACATAGTAGCAGTAAAGGTACAGCTCATCAAAGTTCTTGTACCTTGGCTTTCTCAAGTCTAGCCTCATTCCTTCTATCATGTCCCTAAAGGGCTGTCCAAGTAGTGGGGGGGAAAAAAAAGAACATTTTGTGATTCACTTATGGTAACAAAAGATGCAATCTTGCTAAATGCAAGTAGGTAGATTAACCATGGTTTTTTCATGGCAAGTGGCTGTTGTACCTGTATATCAACAGGATACTTCGAGACTGTATGTGATAGCGCAGCATCATACATATCGAACGGGCGACCTTCGAAAAGATCAGTCAACCTTTGTTCCCATCTGTCAAGAGCCTTGGGGGTGATGTGTGGAGCATTAGGTCCATCCACTAGCTCATCCGTCCTTCTACACCACACTGCATTCACAAGACACTCTTCAATTACCCTCCGAAATCGGTGAGCAACCTCAAGCTTATTGCCTCAGTTTCGGCAGCAACAAGGCAAAAGTATATTCGTTTTATCAAATATCAAAAGCAACAAATCTGTGAAAGAACCTTTAGCTTCCTCTTTCTCTAGCGTGTCAAGGCTTAGAATCACGCACAATAACAATACAAAATATAAGGTTAAACCTAAAGACGGATTGATTAAAAACCAGAACCGAAACTCCCCTTGCAACAAAAAATGAAGTCGGTATATTGGCAATGTATGTGAGCAGTGGACCACAAACCTGATAAAAGAAAACTAAAAGGCAAGCTTAATGGAAATAGTCATACGAACCATAAATTGCCCAAACAGCTTTTCTCCGTTCCGGTGTCATGAGTAATGTGCCTGAATAATTGTTATAGAATAAATAACTAAGTTAAATGGTAATTAGAAAGTAATATCCTAGTTGGAAAGATTGACATGAGTAATATTGGGAATTATGACCAGATAAAATTTTGTGCCTCAGCTCAATACGTCTGTATGACTACACAAACGACGTTTTTTATGCTTATATTTCGTCCAAATTTTCTATTCATACAAAAATATATATATTTTTTTTTTCTCGGCAACCAAACAACCAAATAAATTGCCTATGGGAAACAGCGAAAGTAGACAACAGAAAGGGCGAAAGGTTAAAACAATGGTTAAACTTTGAAAGTCGAAAAGAAATAAAAGTAATCACGATGATAAACTACTTTACGACCCATAAGAATAAATAAATATTAATAAAATGAATAAATAAAAGCGAAAATAAAAAAAGAGAGAGTACCCAGATAAAAAGTCTTGGCATACTCAGCACAGACTTCACCGCAGCGAAAGTAAGCGTCGTTTAGAAGATCCCAATTGGTGGTTCCGTCAGTGATGGTTGGATTGAAGTCGAGAGCAGTACTGTCGTTTTGGTTTTGGGTATATTATTATTATATTATCATAAATATTCCTGTGTTCCCTGACAAGAGCGGCTTGTTTGAGCACCACTTCGTAGACCTTCTCTTCGGAGGATCGCGCCAGAGTAGCCACCGTGCCGGAGTAGGCCAGAGCTCCGGTTGACAAGCTCGTGCTCAGCCTCAGCTTCAACTTAGAAGAAGAAGAAGAAGGGAAAGAAGAAGAAGAGTACATTTTGGATCGCCTGAATGGGGAGCCATTTCTGGGGAGGAAGGTGGTGGTGGTGGTGGTGGTCAGGCTTAGCAGAGCATGGGAGGTGTTCTCTTTTGGCCAACAAACCACCCAGTGGACACCACTAGACATTTCAGTACTGCACTTTTTGTGCCTCTCTCTCTCTCTCTCTCTCTCTCTCTCTAACTAAGCGTCCTGACCTGTTTGGAGGAGTCTACAATGGGGCTCTTTGAAAAGTGTGTTGTTTGGTTGGACTTGGAAAAATGAGTGGCCAGTATTTCTTTTTTTTTTTTTTTATAATTATTTGGGTTTTTTTATTTTCTTGACTAATTAATGTAAAGTTACGGTGTCAGTCTGCTCCTTATATTGCGTTCGGGAGGGCTGGGGGAGATAGAGAGAGAGGAGAGAGAGTGAGAGAGCCAAATTCAACGAATGTACTCCATAGCACTCAACTACTGACACTTGGAATATGTGGACAGAAGATCGTGGAAACTAACGTTATTTGGTCCTTACCTTTTTAAATTTTTTTTTTTTCCTTTAATCGTTTCACCTTGGCTTTTTTTTTTTTAATATAAATATTATAAAATAAATAGAGTAACTCTAATTATATATATATATAAAAAAAAACATTATTACATTAGTATTTTTATTAATTTTTTAATAAAATTTATTTATTAGCATAATTTTTAATTAAATTATTAATGAATTTTGTTCAAAATTAACAAAAAGAACTATTACAATAACATTTTAATAGTTAGAATCATTCAAATTATGAAAAAAAAAAAAACATGGTTAAAGTTGTACAAACTTAAAAATTTAGGAATTAATTAATAAGCAATTTACCTTTTTTTTTTCTCATTGTTTTCTCACTACTTCACCAGTATCCACCAGCGAAACAACGTTTATATTATAAGTTTTGAAAAATATCTTTTTATGTTAGTATTTTGAATTTGGAAGGAGAAAAATGAGTGCAGTACGGGTTTAGAAATGTTAAATATTTTAAGTTAAATTAGAATCTTTTTGAAAAATTTTTATATTCCAAACATAGTTTTAGAATAGTATAGAGATGGAAATCACTCTCTTGTCTAGGATTTCTCTCTGTGTTGTTTCATTTGAATTTGTGTAGCCTAAAAGTTGGTAACAAGACTCCTAGTCCTGATAGTATGTTCTCGATGAGCAGAGATCAAGATATTTGACGGTAATACTAGTGGGTGAGTTTCAGATATGGGAGGGTTTGTCACTCATTGGTGGGAGACCTTTGTTACTTCAACCATCATATTTGGGCTCGTCGGAGCTCCGACTGGTCTACAACTCCCCGTGTCATGGTGCAGTTTGTCCGGCTCTTTGTAGTGCCACTGGTTTAGGTCCCCTCATATTCGGTAGTTGTCTTGTATCAAAGGCATTGTGTGATTCAAGATCTCTTTCTTGTTTTATTTTTTTATTTTTATTTTTGATATGATCAATCACGATGCTAAGTTAGTCATAGGTTTTTTGGTATAGTTTACTAGAGTTGTTTACTCTTGATCTCAGTCGATTGAAAGTTTTCATTGATTGCCCAGGTATTTATCAAAAGAGCTATATATGTAATTGATATGTGGAATATCTATTTCGTTTCCGTTGTTTAAACTCCTTACAATTCATTCTAATTTATTAGTTAATATGATCATTATTCGAGGTTAAGTCTCTTTATATTTTGTAATTGTAATAGTATTATGATTTTAAATAAAATGTCCCTTTAAGAAAATTGTGATTTTTTTTTCCAATTTGATATGATTTTCACCAAATCAAACTATGAAATATGTATACCATTAGAATATTTCTACCATCAAAAGCTTCATGTGTATTTGTTGTGTGACACCCTTTGTAGTATAAAATGTGCGACCAATATTCTATAACTCTGTAGTGTCTTAAAACATGAGTTATTTTATTAAAAAAAAAAAAGCACATGAGTTAAGTTAATTAAAAAATAACTTTAAAATGAAATTGCTTAATTGATCAAGCCGTTAAAAAACTTCTTCCTGTCAATTGGAAGAATAAATTCGTCCTCGTCAACTGTGTTGCAAAGAGAAAATAAAAGTTTTTGGTTGACTTTTTCTTCCTCTTAATTTGCTTGCCTTGACCGATTGGATCTCTGTACATACATTGCGTATGCGAAAAAAGAAAGACACAAAACAAACAAACGTAGGTGGGTATGAATGAATTTAAAGACCATGTGGCTGAGGTAACAATAATATAAGACAACACTTACAAAATAATTAAAAACAATATTATAAGATACGGCACTTTTCCTTTTTTTTTTTTTTTTAATTCGCAAAAAATTCTTTACATGTCAAGATTGCGACCAAACCAATAAATCAAATGGCTTTTGTTGAAGATTGGATGGGGGTACATTTATGGAAGAGGAGATTATCAACAATAGTGACATAGTAATAAAAGTAGATTGTTTGATATAGATTCAATTTATATGTATATATATAGTTGGACAATATATACGGAATAAGCAAGGAAAACAAAGTAAAAGCAAAAAAGAAAAAAAAAATTTAATGCCACGTAATAAATGTTAAACCAGTCATTTGACAATTCGTAAAAGAGGATGAAAGATATTGTAAATTTTTTTTGTGCTTTTATAATATAGTAAGAGATGTGCATGAACATTTAGTTGTTTAGAGTAACGAAGTAATATCATGTGTTATGTGCATGAATGTACCTATATTGAGATTTGTCACAAAAGTGTGCAAAATGGTCTCTCTTTTTTTTTTTTTTTTTCTTTTTTTCCTTTTCTTTTTTAATTTAATTGTCATTCTAATAGCATTATAGATTTGAAAATGCTATATTGAGAACATAAAAAATCATTGATTAAAAAAAAAAAATGTGAGAGGAGATATTCTTTTGGTGTAGCTACTAATTAATACTATTGCATACTATCGAGGATTGTCCCAAAATGTGCACGGTGATCCTTTTTTCATTCTTTCTACCTATGATTTCAACAGATTTTAAAATATTAAGTTGAAAGTATAATATAACATTGATTCCAAATTAAAAAATGCGGGAGGAGATTTCCTTTGGCATAGCTAATAATACCATTGCGTATTATTGACGTGCATAAAAGATTGACGTGCACGAAAGAGTATAAATTGGTCCTTTTTTCATTCTACTATTTGTGATATCAATAGATTCAAAATATAATGTTAAGTTTAGGGCATAATGACACTATTGATTATTTCTTGAAGGGGGAAAAAAACAAAACAAAACGGAATAAAGCATGTGGAAGTGGCCGGGTAGAAATCCTTTGGGCGCCAATTATAAACAATAGCGTATTATACATGCAATAACGTAAGTGCCGTAGCGATGTGTTTAACTTAAGTGCCGTAGCGATGTGTTTAACTCACAGCAATAGCAATACGTGCTCTAAATGCAGCCCAAGGACATTTTCCTCCAAGTGGGTTTGGTCCTTCCAATTCAGAGTTTTTTTTTTCTTTTTTTTTTTTTTTGGAACTTCTAATTCGGAGTTTTAACTTGGAAGGGGTGTCCTATTTAATTTCTTGGAGACATAAACTCAAGTTCAATATTATTGGTTCTCACTTCCCTATTTTCAGATTGAGACAAGTTTGAATTATTCATGCTAAATTGATCTATTCATGCATCATAGAATCGAGATCTATTGTCCTGGATCTTCTATCTTATTAACCGTCCCCCAATAGCGTTATTTCATATAATTTAAATTTGAAAATTTAACCACATAAAAAATGTTAAATTTTAAAAATTATCGAATAAATTAATAAGTTGTCAAATTCTTATGAGGGGACAGTATTTGAGATAGAAAAATGAGACAACAGATTTGAACTAGCGCATCATAAGTAATGGAATGTGGACAGAGTTAGAAAATTAGAAAATGAGACTATTTAATGTTGGTTTATGACAATTTAGAAATGAAAAATGCTAAGGATATCAATTCTAATCCCAACTTTTGAGTACCAACTTATGTGGCATATAAGTTATTATTATTTTATTGATAAGTGGTTAAAAACATTACTACATCAATTGATTGTTTCTACCAATAAAAAGATGACATGTGAGTTGGTATTCAAAAATTTGATATTAAAATTGTTGACTCTAATACTACTTTTTAGAAATACAATATTCCTCTCATTAGCCTAAACTCTTCTTTGTTCCATACATATTCTCGCATAAGAGTTTTCCATGTTGTTGCCTTAAATATTATAAAATGATTCTACGATCCTATTCACCTTTTTTTTTTTTTTTTTTTTTCAGATTTCTTATTTAGTTTTGAAAACTAGTTCACAAGCCCTCTTTTATTGGGGGGGGGGGGGGGGGGGGGGGGGGGGGGGGGGGGGGGGGGGGGGGGGGGGGGGGGGGGGGGGGGGGGTGGGGGGGGGGGGGGGGGGGGGGGGGGGGGGGGGGGGGAAAGAAATGGGATGATTGTTGAAGGTCTTAGTGTCGATCAAGCTCTATCTTGAGTAGAGCGCGTATATTTCAATCTTATAAATATGTTAATTGTAAAGTTGCGTTATGTGATCCCAATACTTTTAATCGATCAGTTTTTTACTGTTTTAGGCTGGCTTGGGCAAACCTTAATTTTTTTTTCTTTTCCTTTTCTCTATTGTATGAGTATCTGTTTAACACTCTATGTTTATCCTAATTAGACATGTATATGTTTATCTATTCATTTCCTTAAATTAATTAATTTTTCTAATATTTTAAAAATACCAGTATCAGTCTGGTTGATGAAAGCGGGTTGTCTGTTAATTGTTGTCCGTCGTATTAGAATATTTAATATTTTTTCTCAAAAAAAAAAAAAAAAAAAAAACACAAAAAAAGTTGTCTTTGCTACTTCATCTCATATAGAGGCCATAATTATCACATAAATATGTACATCGTTGTTTAGTGGTTGTCCTTCCGACGTTTACAAGATGGGGGATCGAACAAAAATTCAAGTAATAAGAAAGGCAGCTGACAGTCTGAATCCCTTCAGTGTCTGTCGGATTCATCGTTTAGAAATTTTATTTAAAAAAAAAAAAAAAAAAAAACAAATGAACAAAAAACAAACTTGCTATTTGTCGTCGCTGTCGTTTTCTCACCGGTCCCCACAGAGCTTTGGCGAGAAACCTATCTCTGTGCCTCTCTCTTTCACACTTGGGAGAAAAATTTTAAGCGAAGATGGAAAAGGACAAAAATAAATAAATAAATAAATAAAGAGCCTTTTGTGAGTTTTGTCGTTGCTCTGAACCATATCAGAAGGTAGAAAGATCTTCCATATGCTTCCAGATCCGACCACCACTTCAACGTGACTCCATATTGTACCTTAACTTGTGGTGGAGTGGTCCTTAGATTTTGTTTTTCACAATTTTCTTTAAATTGTTAAATTTAGTGCGTAATTATTTTTCGTGATAAGATTGTTGTAGAGAGGTCGGAGTGGAGTTTCGGATCAAATTTGTTCGAGGTCTTGGTGTGTTTGGATGTTTTACTTTATTTTATGTTATATTATACAATGAAATGAATGCATTCTAAAAATGTTCTTTTTAACCATTGCATTCAAATGTAATGAGTTTGGATATTTACATTTTAATAGTTATTTTAATGGTTATTAGTGAAAGAGAGTCTCTCATGTAATTGATAAAATAGATAAAAACAAAAAAAAAAAAAAGAAATGAATAAATAGTAAAATAAGTCGGTGTATGGTTCAAATGGAGTTGTATTCAAATATGATGTTTTGAGGCACCGAATGAGTATTATATTGCACTCAAGTTGAATGAAACATCCAAATGAAGCATTAATTTGAGAATGAAATTGCTTATTTTTCATTTTTTATTTTGATTCTTTTTTTCTTTGAAATAAATTTGAGTGTAAACTTTAGTTTCTCATCTCCATTTATAAAAAGAAAGAAAAATCATAATAAATTATGGCAACGATTGAAAGTGTTTGTTAGCTCATACATTAAGAGTAAATTATTATAAAATTTGTATGTTCCTGTTGGTGCTAACTGTATATAGCTCTCACATGGTAATCTGCTAAGTGCTAATAGTTTTTTGTGGTGCTTATTAGCTAGAATAGGATTTTTTTTTTTTTTTAACTCAGTACTTCACGTTAGACATCACATGTTGTTTGGCATATAGTTACAAGGACTTTCTTATTATTGAGTGTAGAATCATGTGAAAATAGGCCTGTGTTTTTTATTATCAACATACAAGTATAAAGTTATCAAACATTAATACATATATAATATATATATAAGTACAAACCAAAGTTTGTGCTTGTAACACAATTACTGAAGTAGCACTAGTACCTGCTTTATGTTGTTACAATGATTTTTCCTTTAAGGTAATATCTGTATTGTCTGTTCATAATTAACAGATGAAGATTTCTGATATTTCAACAGATAAATTTAGGGGAGGTATTTCCACCAACCAAAAGAGCAATACGAGCCATTATGTCTGCTGTTTTAGTTATCTATTTTTATGATTCCCCTAAAAAAATTCCATTATTATATGCTAAATATGTGCTTATTCTTTATATAAAATGTATATATATGTTGCTACTCAAAAATAAGATCATTAGCTCACCCCAAACATCCTTCGTTTTTATAAAAGAAATCTCTAGACTCATCAATAAAACAAAAAATGAACAAATATAATTATACTCGAAAGATTTTCCAGTTTTACTGATCACATTATCGACATGATCTCCTATTAAGACCGAGTAGTGGGGATATAATCTCAAGCAGAAAAAAGAAAAGCTATATAATAATATATATATATTAAAATTAATGTCAATCGTTTTCACAATACATATACTAGCTGTATAATGGTGAAACATTATAGATTTGAAGTGGGGCACGTAAGGGGAATGCGACTGAAACGACCAGAATTACTTTGTCTTTACCCGAAATACACATGCGTGTGTGCAAATGCAAAGACAAGGGACAAAAGAGAAGTTAAAAGCAGCGATATAATATATATATATATAGAGACAGTGAACGAGTGATCAATATATGTCCAAGTAAAATGATGGGTCCCTCTTTGTTTTCGTGCCTCACTTGTAGCCATTATATATTAATTATACTATTTAAATGGCATCTCTTCAAAATCTATTCAACCAGACCCTGATCTCGATCGATCCGCCGGTGGCACTTTTTCTCTGCTGCGGAGGTGATTAATGTTGATCAGCTGCAGCCAAAAAGGTTATGCCAAATGGAAATTGAGAATATCCCTTTCGTGGGTTTTTTACTATTTAGGACCAAAGACCCATCTTTCTTTGCCTTCTTGTTCGATTTTTTTTTTTTTTAAATCTTTTTTCTATTCATGTAAGCAAGACACGCGTATTTCTACCAAACAGATCAAATTAAGGAATCCCAATAAACTTATAAGCGAGGTTTTAAGTATATTTGACTGGAAAAGAATTCTGTCGTTTTCAATTAAAGTCATACATCTTATTTTATATAAATGCATTAGTGATCATTGATCATTTGTTGCGTGATAAGAATTGGAATATGAGATATATAGGACGGATTCTCAATTTTCTGCTTCGCACTTGACATGGAATGAGATAAGTAATCCCAAATCTTCTTTTTTTTTTTTTTTTTGTCAAGAAAATTATTTAAATAACCAAAATTTTTAATCTAGTGACTAACATGACATAAATTTCTCATTCTTGATCAACAATACAAATTTTAGTAAACTTTATTTTATATCATAATAGTTTAATATTAATTTTTTAATCTATTAATATAATAATTTTTAAATTTATGTCATTTACATGCTTTCATTTTTTTCATGTTTACGGCTAATTGTTCAGCTCTACACACGGGCGAATTCTAGGCCCAGATGCCCAAGTGTCGAAAATGGGCCAACCGGAAAGTTGAAGCCCTGACACTGTCGATTCCCGAATTTCTTTCTTGTCTGATTTTTTTTTTTTTTTTTTTTTTTTTTAATCGCATTTCTTTGGGAAAACACGTGATGATACAATTTTAAAAAAATATTATACCAATAATATAAAAATTAATATTAGACTAACATGACATAAAATTAAACTAAAATTAACTAAAATTTGTGTCATATTGAATCAAGATAAGGAATTTGTGTCATGTTGTTTAATAGATGAAAAAATGGTGGTCATTTTGGTAATTTTTTCAATTTTTTTTTCTTTGCCCTTTCTCCTTATAGTAATTTGTTTTCTGTTTTCCTCAGGATAATGTGAAAACATGGGGGTTTTGTTAAAAAGAAAAAATAATAATAATAAAACGACGACGACGACGACGACGACATGGACTGCCACCTTTTTCTAGTGCATGCAAGGCCAGTATCAGGGATTGAAAGCCCTTTAATCCTATAGGACTGTAAATTTATGAGGTAAAACAGTTCATAAGCATTAACACGTTATTTTGGTACCGATGGACATGGCCACGATAGAACCTATCACACACTCCTCCAGATGTTTCAATATTTTAGTAAGTTTAAACAAATATCAAATTAAGAGGAGTGGTTTTGAATAAAAATAACGTCATAACGTGTTCTTTTATTTTTATTTCTTGTTCAATCTTAAAAAATATTGAAACTTTTACGGAAAGTGCTCTATGTTTCCAATGTTGGAATATATAAAGGCGAAAAACAAGTGTCCATAATAAATTGGCATATAAAGTTTGTAAAATAAACTTCTAGTAATAATATGTGTTTATAGGTTGCTATTATTTTAATTGAAAAAAGGTTGCTATTACTTTTTCACGTCCTTATATGCATATGACATGCCACCATATAAGACTACAAAATAAACATCAGTCAAAGAAAAAATGGCTTCATTAATATTAAACATCTTCTATAAATCTGTGTTTTTGGACAAACTTAATAATAACAGTCAAGGAATGTTGTATAAGGGTTGTAGGGACGTAGTTAGTGAATGGCCTCAACTTTTTTATTTATTTTTTTAAAATATCCTACAATTTTGAAAGAAATTTCATAATAGCCCCCCTAAAGATGAAAACTTGCTCATAATCATCTCTAACTATCCATTATATAATAAGTCTCCTGATAGAAAATGTCTGGCTTTGTCACTAGGTTCTAGAATCGAAATCTAATACAATCACTCTATACTCGTTCTCAAGTTCGTTTTACCTTTTTTTTTTTTCCATTTAAATAATTGTGTTAAAATACTTGTAAAATTAAATTAATAAGAATCAACGCAACTTTAAAATAGAAGGGAGGAACTAGAAATTGCGGGGACAACATAATAAGACCTTTATTACCAACAAAAAAAAAAAAAGAAAACAAAAGGTGATAAAAGCTTTCAAGTTTTGAAATGGATTAACAACAACTTCTACAAAGTCCAGTCAAGCGTCAACTTTCCCTCATAGTGTCATTTAGGGGGTCGTCTTTTTGTTTTGGCTTCTGATTTTGCGTTGGTTTGTTATTTTCTTCCTGATTTGTACATTTCTTCTTCTTTTTACTGAATTTTTAGTTGGGAATTAGCTCAATGAATCATAGAAAGGGTGTCATTAATCCGGTTGATGTATTTCTTAATTCTAATACCAATTATTTGCTCTCAAATTTCAATTGGGCGATCCTTTCTTGCATAATATCCAAAAGAAATTTTTTTTTTTATCTTAATTTATTTAGAATTAGAGATTGGAGAGTTCATAGTATGTAGATACTTAGTTGGTATCAGCGAGTGTGTTATGGATTCAAATCCATGTGATAATTAAACAAATATTAAAAAATGTATATATGGAGGTTGAATGTCCTCGTATTTTCTCCCCTCTTTTTGATGGAATAATTCCTTGGCCTTATAAATAGTTAAAACGTTTCCTTAAAAAAAAAAATAATAATAAAACATACTTGAGAATTTTTCGTATTGACAAGTGATGACAACAAGAAAAGTGAAATTTTTATTTGTTATTCTTACCAAGAATAAGCTAAAAAAAGAAAAGAAAAAGGAAGCAAAGAAAGCAACAATGAAAAACATTAACACACAACAAGGAAATTAGGATTCTAATTTGAATTCATACCACGTTCCACAAAAAGAGTATGATGATAAAAGGAAAGAGATTTAACACAAATTAATATCCAATTATCCGTTACATAATTAAACCTCCATGATTTCCTTCTACCCAAAAAAAGAAAAAAAGCCATGATTTCTAAAAAGAAAAAAATTTGAAAAATGGAAGGCCCCCCTCCCCAACAATAATACCACCACACGAGATAATTATTTTCTCACGTCGAACCCCAACATTTTTAACGAAATACAAATCAACCCCACTTCTGGATGACGTGCGTAAAAAGAGAGCGAGTACAATTGTTAACTATACGCGCGAAGTTTTAGAATAGAAACCATCATCTAAAAGAAGCGTACATGTTTCCCTCGTCTTGGTAGTTCAAATTTCGAATACGACCCACCAACTCGCTTTCCTCTCTCTCTCTCTCTCTGTGTGTCCCAGTCTCTCTTTCTCTCTGTGTCTCAGATCACCAATTAAACCCTCTCCAAATATATTAGAAAAAAAAAAAAAAAGCTTCTTTTTTTAGGGTTTTGATTTCTTCTTCTTCTTCTTCGTGTCTGAAAATCCATGATATGCTCGCTGTTGAACCGTGACCTAGGGTTCGTCTGCAGATCGGTGCTGGGCTTCCTCGACAGATCCATTTCCACAGCCATGGGTTGCTTCATCGGTTGCTTCCGCGTCAGAGACGATCGCCGCCACGGGAGCCGCACTCAGCCTCACCTCGTTGCTGATTCTTCCCACCCCAAGCTCACGGGTGCGCTCAAATCCTGCTTTTTTTTTTTTTTTTTTGGCATTTTCGTTTTCCTGTTTGTTTCCCGAAAAAATCGATGCGAGTCATGAGAACTTGATTTTTGAACATAAGCGGAATTGGTCCTTCTGTTTGGTTCTGAGAACGGAGGAGAAAATTGAGCAGAAAATGATTAGGTTTCTTTTTATGTTTGCATTCATCTCTAAAACTTATCGTTTAGGAGTGGAATTTTCTACCGTTTGGTTCTCAGAAACACGGCAGAGAATTGAACGTAAAGGATCACGTTTCTGATCATTGTTTAGTTTTTGGTTTTAATCTGTGACTGGTCTGATGATCGGCAATTATAACCTTTTTTTTTTACTGATCATTTTCTGTTTGTTGTGTTATGATCAGGAGGCTGTAATATCTCAAAATCGCTTGTCGTCTCTGTTTCTCTCCGAAGGTATATGTCTGTTCCAATTAAATCGATTTTTTTTTTTAATTTTAAAAGTTCAGTTTTGAAAATTTGAAATAAGAAATTTCCATGGTTGACCATTTGTTTGACTTACGTGTTTATTTTGAAGATAAAGAGGAATCTCCTTCCAAGGAAAATGGTTCTGCTTCTGTTGGGACTCCAAATATTGATAATCAGCTAAAGAAGGAGGTACGATTGTTTTGCTCGGTGTTGGTTTAATTATTGTTTTTCAAGATGTCGTTTTAATCTTACTGGGTGGGTACAAGTGCAATGTTGAAATTAATTGGATAGATGAGGCTTCAAATTTCGCTTTCTAATGATGTTCTCTTAGCTGTAGCTTTAATCCATATGCTTGACTACTGGAGCAGAGTTGTAATGAATTGGACAGCTGCGGGGGTTTTTGCTTATTATTATTTTTTTAAGTTAAAAGAGTCAAGGTGCTCAATATCTTGAGATTTAAGATATATGTTGTTTTAGTTTGTTCCCATTCTTTTATGCAAGTGGGGTTGAAGAAAATTTTGAGCTATGCTGGAGATGAAATGTTGTAGAATCAGTAGATATTTAGGCTGTTTACCTGTACTTAATTCTTCAAAAGTGTAAGAATGATTTGAGAAGAATGATAAGAGGTCATTATCATAAGCCTAACAAGAGTTTGTTACAATTGGTGATGAAATTTAATGTACTATAAAAAACAGGGACCTTATGGATTTAGTTAGTTGTACAAGTATGATCTTGAAGTTATCTATTGTACTACTACTTATAAACTTGGTTTAGCAGGCAAGTTCTTAAAGCATGTGGTACCATTGGCGGAAACTCCAATTGAAATTCGCAAAGCTTCTTCCAAGTTGGATGGTTCACCCCTTCATGGTGGAGAGTCCGGATCTTCAAAATTCCATTCATGGCTTCCCAATGCATCCGTTGAGAAACTTAATCTGGACAATCAAATCGATCAACCTCCTACACCCATTAAACTCAGCGAAGAAAGGGTTTATGATTTCAGCTTCTTTGGAGCAAACTCCTAGCAGGTTGTACTTCAAAATGAATTGCTCAAGTCTACAACAATAAATTTTATCTCTTATATAAGGAAAAGCATTCTAAATTTTTGTAAGAGTTCTCATTATTCAATTTGTTTTTTGCCATGGTTGGAATCTTCAACGAAAAATGTATTATATTTGACCATCCTTTATTATATATTTTTCAGTGGCTCTGTATCAAACACACAGAACAGGAGAAGAGTTCTTTCAGCTCTACTGAAGGTAGTGGAACTGGTAGCATTTCCGCAGAAAACCAAGTTCATGCGTCAGACACACCTCAGCTTTCAGCCACACATGCTCCATATAAGTGCAAATCTGTACGTTTTGATTGTGACTCAGACTTGTCTTCCTCTAGGGGTTCGTCATCTGAAAACTATAGCCAAAATTCAAAGAAAGATGAGTCACCGGGTAATCATAGCATGTCGAAGCCATCACCTTATCCAACCCCACAAAAGCTTTCTGATGAGATGCAAACACCTGAACAGTTTTCCCCTGCACACTTCGGTAATTTTCCAAATGGGAAGACTCGAATCAGGTCGCAATATGTGTATCCAGTCTTGAACCCAGTTGAAAGTGTTTCACAATGGAACGTACTGAAGGAAGAAGATCCTAATTCCCACCAACTTTCAGGTGAGCTACAAGCATCTCTTGACCAGCCTGAAAATGCAACCCCTCCTAATTTAAAGGAGAGGGCAAAAGAGACTTCTTTAGAGGAGATGAGGTAGAAGCCTAGTTTGTCTAGTTGGTTGAAGCCAGTGCAACCTAATCAGGGTGGCAATTATCAGAACTTTGTGGGTGTTTTCTGATCGTCCTCGAGCTGCTAGGACCCCTATGGACAGACCCATCATTGGGATGGTTGCTGCTCACTGGAATGAGGAAGAACCCTCTCGTATTTCACCCAAGTGGTGGGATGGCAATGGAATCCCAAACTCAACCAATAAGTACAAGGAGGTAATTCATGTTATTTTCTTTCTTCATTTCTGCCTCATGTATTTAAACCATCTTTTAACGTCCACGTTATGTTTTCAGGATCAGAAGGTGAGTTGGCATGCAACAACCTTCGAGGAGAGGTTGGAAAGGCATTGTCTGAAGAAAGCTTCATCTCACAGAGGTTTGATCTCGGATCCTCATTTCTTGTGCACCTGTAATTTCCATCTTTCTGAGGGAAACAGTACCGAATGAGTTCTTTAAGCCAAAGGAAAAAGAAAAAGGAAAAGGTCTAGAGGAGTTTATGCTTTTGATGTAGCTGTCAGTTTATGCTGATGTTCATTTTGATTCTTAGAACAAAGTTGGCATTTGTTAGATACACTTAAACATGGAAGCGCCTAAATGAGTTCTTTTGAGCAGAGAAAAAGAAAAGGCCAGACGAGTTTATGCTTTGAGAGAGCTGTCTACTTCATGCTAATATTCATTTGAGTCCATTATTAATACCAATTTGGATTCTTAGAACACATTTGGCATTTGTTAGATCCACGTCAACATAGAAATTCTAAACGATTCTTTCAAGGCAAAAGGAAAAAGAAAATGAAAAGGTCAAGAAGAGTTTATTCTTCATTTCTTCTCATGTTGCTGTCTACATCTGCTAAATACAAATGGAAACAGCAAGTAGTTATTTTTACTAAAGCTGAATTGATACACTATATCTAATATCTATACATTCCGTGATTCTAATTGCTTTATCTTTTCTCAAATCTAAAAAGAATTCATAAGTCGATATATCAAAATTTTCATCCGGGATATGCTAAATTTGCAGGAAACCTATCTCCGGATCGCCCATAATGTTCGATGAGAATGAGGAAAGTGATACTGCACTTTCACAGCTGCACTCTTCACCCCATCCAAAGTCGGTGGTTTCATGCTGATAGGTTTTTCTCTGTTGTGCTGTGGGATTGTTTTTTTTCAAATGCTGTGCGCTATCGGTGTAGTTAGTTGTCCAAAATCTGAACCTCATGGATTATGGCGATTAGTTTGCATTAAAAAGGCATTGAGAGATTGAGCGGTTACTTGAAATTTTGTTTTGTGTGACATTGTAGGCCATACCAGCCCTATGCTAAAGATGCTTGTGTCTTTGGCAAAAAAGAAAAGATGCTTGTGTGTACAGAAAGTCCCATCTTGGCATTTCTTCTCGATTCAGTTTTCCTTCACTCAATCATATATATATATGTGTGTGTGTGTGTGTGTGTGTGTGTGTGTGTGTACTAAAAAGATAAATTCCTTAAAGAAAGTTAGCATTGGAAACAAAAGGGTCTACTAACGGAGTTCTATTTAACGGACATATATAGGTAGGTATTATTTTGTTAACAGAAGAAAAAGGAGAACATTACAAAATTAGTTGCCAAGGGTAAGTCTTTGCTTGGTTGGAAGTTGTAAAAGAAAAATTTGCAGTAATTGATTTGAAATTCATACTAAATTTGTAATTGTACGTAAATATGAATATACAACAAAATCATAATTATTTTTAAAATAATATTAATCACATTAATTTCAATTTGAATTTTTAAATATAATTCATATAATGATAAGTTTTTATATATATATATATATATTATAAATACAATCATTCAATTTCAAAATTATTTTAATATTTATTAATAAATATATAATATGAATTATTATTTTTAAAATTTAGATTAGAGTTGACGTCGTTTTTAAACAGTTTTAAGGAACAAAAAAATCATATCATAATTCCATTAAAAAAATTAAAAAAAAAAAAAAATTGTAGTAGCCCTAAGTTTGGACAAGTCGAGAATATTATAAGGAGAAGCTGTGGCGCCGCCGAGGCGAGTCTAAAGGGTGGCAAATCCTGTTTGGGGAGAGAAATTAGAGAGAGAGAGAGAGAGATTGGGAATGGGAAGGGGAAAAGCGAAGAGGAAGGAGAAATACTGGAAGCGGGCGAATTGCACAACAGAGCCATGTGGAAAAGAAAATAAGAGCTGAGAGGGGATTGCTTTTTGTGATGCCTTTACTAGATAGTTTTCAATCTGAATTCTCTTTTGTGCTTTTGCTGCTCGTATTTTCTTCTTCTTCTTCTTCTCTCTACCTCTCTCTCTCTCTCTCTCTCTTTCTTAGTTTTCTCTCTCCCCCCTTTGAACCTGGTGATGTTCTTCTCCTTCTGAAGGTTCATTTTTTTTTTTTTTTTTTTTGTTTTCTTCTTCTTCTGTAACAAGTCTTCTGTTTTCTCTCCCGGAGTTCCGATCTAGTTTTTCAAGATTTTCAGAAAAAATAAACTGAATTTCTGAATTCCGATGAATTTTGGAGCTTCTTCGTTTCCTCTATTTTTCGATGCGAAAAGAATAGATGAGAGAGCAAATGTTGCGGGTGATGATTGCTTGTAGTTTTCACATGATCATAAAATCTGCTCGCTACGTTCTTTCTGATTCTTATCTCCCATTTGCCTTTTTTCTTTCCTAACTTCTTGATTCGGATCTTTTGCATATATAAGTAAAAATAACTACTATTACAAATATAATCTCCGTTCTAATTACTTTTTTATTTTTATTTTTTTAATTCAATTTTTAAACAAAATATCAAAAGCTCCATCAATTATCTTCAATTAAAAAAAAAAAAACATAGAAGATCGGGTGACAAAAGAAAGTTAAAAGACAGTCAAATACCTACCTCCCTTTGCCTTCTCTATCTTTCATCCTACAAGCTCCCTCACCGAAAAAAGAAGCCCCCCCCACTGAAGCTCCTCGTCGAAAAAATAAGCCCCTACTGCTCCCTCACCGAAAAAAGAAAGCTCCCCCACTGAAGCTCCCTCGCCGAAAAACCCACTCCCTCGCCGAAAAAGAAGCCCCCCACTTGCACTTGCTGGTTTTCCTGACCGGCATGACTGGTCAGGCCGGTCATGCTGGTTAGGAAAACCAGCAAAGTGTTTACACTGGTGTGGTTATCGAAAAACAAAGAAGAACATCTCGGTCAAGAAAAAAAATTTCCTGACCGGCATGATCGGTCGGTTATGCTGGTCAGGAAAACTAGTAAATTGTTTACTTTGATGTGGTGATCGAAAAAACAAAAAAAGAACATCCCGGCAGGAAAAAAAATTCCTGGCCGGCATTACCGGCCAGGCCAGTCATGCGGTCAGGAAAACCAGCAAAGTATTTACTTTGGTTGTGGTGATCGAAATACAAAAAAGAACACCTCGGTCAGAAAAAAAATTCCTGACCGGCCATGCCAGTCATGTCGGTTAGGAAAACTAGCAAAGTGTTTACTTTAGTGTGGTGATCGAAAACAAAAAAGAACACCCCCAGTAAGGAAAAAAATATTCCTGACCAACATGACCGGCCCGACCAGGCCAGTCATACCGGTCCAGGAAAACCAGCAAAGTGTTTTACTTGATGTGGTGATCGAAAAAAAAAAAAAAACACCCTGGTCAGGAAAAAAATATTCCTGACCGGCATGACCGGCCCAGGCCAGTCATGCCAGTCAGGAAAACCAGCAAAGTGTTTACTTGGGTGTGGTGATCGAAAAACAAAGAAGAACATCCCGGTCAGGAAAAAAATATTCCTGACCGGTATGACCGGCCAGGCCAGTCATGCCAATAAGGAAAACCAACAAAGTGTTTACTTGGGTGTGGTAATCGAAAAATAAAGAAGAACACCCCGGTCAGGAAAAAAATATTCCTGACCGGCATGACCGGCCAGGCCAGTCATGCCGGTCAGGAAAACCAGCAAAGTGTTTACTTGGTGTGGTGATCGAAAAAACAAAGAAGAACTCCCGGTTAGGAAAAAAAATATTACTGACCGGCATGACCGGCCAGGCCAGTCATGCCGGTCAGGAAAACCAACAAAGTTTTTACATTGGTGTGGTTATCGAAAACAAAGAAGAACACCCCGGTCAGGATAAAAATATTCCTGACCGGCATGCCCGGTCAGGTCAATCATGCCGGTCAGGAAAACTAAAAAAAACATAAAATATAGAAAACAAATGACATTTAACTAATTTTTTATAATTTCGATCATTTATTAAAAAACTTGTTAATGGTCATTTTTTTTATTTACCAAAAATAGTCGTTTGTTTTGTTTATTGTTGATTGACTAAGAATCAATCATGATTAACTTTCAAATTAGTGATTGGCATAATTTAATATTATTATAATTTTGTTAGGGGGTGTTTGGGATGTGGTAATCTTTTATAAAGGAATATAAATCTTAATATTATCATGTTTGTTATGAGGTTATCTTATTTCAAGATACCTGAGAATCTGAAACCCATGGGTTTCAGATACCCTTATAAAGGGTAATCTGAAACCCACCTCCCCTTTAGGTTTCAGATTACCCACTCTCTAATTATTATGGAATCTTAAAATTTAAATATTTACTTAACAACAATTATCCTTTTAACTTTTAAATTTAAATAATCTACAAATTTAGAGAGATGAAAAAAAAAAAAAAAAAAACCCTACGGAATTTACTACATATATATATATAATTTTCATCCCAGCCTCCTCCTATTCATCGCAGCACCTCCTCCAACATGTAATCATTGTCTACATACAAACCCAAACACTATAATCTAATATTCCTAGGAATTTGATTACTTTAAAAAGATTGTCATGTTTCTGATTACATTTGATTACCTACAACCAAACACCCCCTTAGTGTTATCAAAAAGTCACAAAGTCATAAGTAATATTTTCAATTATACTACATCATAGTTTTCCCAGTTATCCAGATCAGGTTGATTTTTTACCGGACCAGTTGTCGGTTTTGCCGGTCATGACACCCAAGTGATATAACGATTTATTTAAACGGGTCATACTGGCCTGAGCGGTCAAATGAGTCCGGAATTTATTTTATGAAATGCTTGTCGTCTTTCAGGTCATGACACCAAAGTGTTTTTGCATTCTTTATTCATAGTTTTCACAGTTTATCCAGATCAGGTTGGTTTTTTTTTCTCGGACCAGTTATCGGTTTTGCCGGGTCATGACACCCAAGTGATATAACGATTATTCAAACGGGCCATACCGGCCTGAGCGGTAGGTGGGTCCGAAATTTATTTATATGGAATGCTTGTCGGTCTTTCAAGTCATGACACTAAAGTGTTTTTGCATTCTTTATCATAGTTTCCCAGTTATCCAGACCGGGTTGGTTTTTTTTCCCGGATCAGTTGTCGGTTTTGCCGGTCATGACACCCAAGTGATTATAACGATTATTCAAATGGGCCTACCGGCTTGAGCGGTCAGGTGGGTTCAAAATTTATTTATATGGAATGCTTGTTGGTCTTTCAGGTCATGACACCAAAGTGTTTTGTATTCTTTATCATGGTTTTCCCAGTTATTAGGACCAGGTTGGTTTTTTTCCCGGATCAGTTGTCGATTTTGCCGATCATGATACCCAAATGATATAACGATTATTCAAACGGGCCATACCGGCCTGAGCGGTCAGGTGGTCCGGAATTTATTTATTATGGAATGCTTGTCGGTCTTTCAGGTCATGACACCAAAGTATTTTGCATTTTTTATCATAGTTTTCCTAGTTATCCAGATCAGGTTGGTTATTTTTCGGACTAGTTGTCGGTTTTTGCCGGTCATGACACCCAAGTGATATAACGATTATTTAAACGGGCCATATTGGCCTGAGCGGTCAAATGGGTCCGGAATTATTTATATGAAATGCTTGTCGGTCTTTGGTCATGACACCAAAGTGTTTCTGCATTCTTTATCATAGTTTTCCCAGTTATCCAGACCAATTGGTTTTTTTCTCGGACCCAGTTGTTGGTTTTGTCGGTCATGACACTCAAGTGATATAACGATTATTCAAACGGGCCATACCGGCCTGAGCGGTCAGGGTGAGTCTGGAATTTATTTATATGGAATGTTTGTCGGTCTTTTAGGTCATGACACTAAAGTGTTTTTGCATTCTTTATCATAGTTTTCCCAGTTATCCAGACCATGTTGGTTTTTTTCTCGGACCAGTTGTCGGTTTTGCCGATCATGACACCCAAGTGATATAAAGATTATTCAAACGGGCCATACCGGCCTGAGCTGTTAGGTGGGTCCGGAATTTATTTTATATAGATATGCTTATCGGTCTTTCAGGTCATGACACCAAGTGTTTTTGCATTCTTATCATAATTTTTCCAGTTATCTAAACCAGGTTGGTTTTTTTTCCCGGACCAGTTGTCGATTTTGCTGGTCATGACACCCAAGTGATATAACGATTATTCAAACGGGCCATACTGGCCTGAGCGGTCAGGTGAGTTCGGAATTTATTTATATGAAATGCTTGTCGGTCTTTCAGATCATGACACCAAAGTGTTTTTGCATCTTTATCATAGTTTTTCTAGTTATCCAGATCATGTTGGTTTTTTCTTCCGGACCAGTTGTCAGTTTTACCGGTCATGACACCCAAGTGATATAATGATTATTCAACGGGCCATACGGCCTGAGCGGTCAGGTGGGTCCGGAATTTATTTATATGGAATGCTTGTCGGTCTTTCAGGTCATGACACCCAAGTGATATAACAATTATTCAAACAGGCCATACCGGCCTGAGCGAAAAAACAAGAAGATCACCCCGGTCCGGATAAAAATATTACATACTTTATTTTGAATATTTCCATCATTTTTCACATTGCATCCTCCATTTCCTTCAACTTCAAGTGATACTTATCATTATTGTCACTACTTTCAACCTTTTTCATGAGCTCAACGTGCAACATACTTCTACGTTGTGTCGTTTTTACAAAAGTCTTAAAAGATAACAATGAGCATCAAAATCATCCAAAATGCTTTTAGGACCTGATGATATTGTACACAAAGGAATGTAACTTATTTTTAATTCCGTACTTTTTCGGTCACATGAAGCCTTCTAAATATGCAATCAATAACTTCAGAATATTTCACCTTATCCGGCTCCTCTAATAGTACTATGCTCTTGATTTACTTATTCCTTCTGCACCATTCATATGACCTGTCATCTTTCTCCTTCATTCTCCATCATATTAAAAATAAATGACAATCTCACTCATTTTCCTTTAAAATAAAAATAAGAAAAACAAAGAAGATTGTTATGAAAGAATTAAAAAAAATTAATGAAAAATTAAAGACTAGTTCAAAACTACCAGACTGTCCCCAAAACCACCAGACCGGTCAGGTCGGTCCGGCCAATCAGGTCGGTCAAGTCGGTCCGGCCGGTCAGGTCACTGTACTGTTCTTATGACGAGATTTGCAAATTTACAGATTTTACAAGCCGAAAATTAGTGCAAAATAGGTTGAATCATTGTTGTTTTTCTATATTAAGCTCCAAAACCATGAATGCCTAACCTTTGAACAACTTCGAAAACGATTTAAATAAAAAAATTTGAAGGTTTGAGATGAACTTACCAAATTTTAGAAATTTTACAACTTTTAGTATTTCCTCTCCTCTCCTTGTGGCTGGAAATCGATGTCCGGAATGTGAAAACGGTGCAGGATATAACCCGAATACAAGGATGGTCGTTTTGAGGGGGATGATGGAGATGAAAAATGATGGTAATTTTTTAGGGAGTGAAGGAGATGAAGCCGACGAGAAAAAAGTGGGTTTGGTCAGTATTTTATTTTTTATTATTTATTTTTTTTTAAGATAAGATAGTCCCTTTGGATCCCCTTTATTTTATTTTCCTTTATTTTTATTTTTTACTTGTAAATGGTATTTTGGAGAAAATAAAAGATTTATTAATGAATGAGGCTAGCCTTGCAATGTTTTCTCTTGGGGTCTAGTCTTGCAACATGATACCCATTCTAATCCTATGTTTGCAAAGCCCCCTCTTCATTCATGCCCTGATAATACCTGCCGTTTTTGGTGTTGGGCTGTCGTTTTCAACATGTCTATCTGAATATGTCGTTTTTTAAATCTTTCGTCGTTTTTTCATGTTTGGATGTTCTTTTTCTGTCGTCGTGGTTGTTTTCAGAGGTTTCTGTCGTTTTTGTGTTATTGATTTCCTGTTATTTGTTTTTCACTTTTATGTTGTTTCCCCCTTTTTTTTTTTTCTTCTTTTTTTTTTAGGCCAAGGAAAATTTCCATTACAATAACTTGAAACTGCCCACTAGTTTTGACGGGTGGGTGTGTGGATTTATGAAGTTTTTGGATGCTGTTCTAAGAGTATATTCAATTTTGTTCAATTAATGTTAAATTAGTGTAAATGATAAATTTTGACATTTGAGGGTGGAAAAATGCGTAATCTAATATAGTGCTATTTTTATGTTAAATTTGTCATATAACAAACTTGGTAGCAAATTTATTATAAAAAAAACAAAAACTTGGTAGTAATTTCTTGGTAAAATATAATAAATATTAAATTTGATTTTTGATTGTTATTTGTTGATATAATTTTTAAAATAATCATTACAGTTTTGTCATTTTTAAATAAATATTAAATTTTATATTTATGAATTCCAAACCTTAATGACAATAACACAAAGCAACAAGATATAGATATAATATTAAATTTTCATGACACATTGAACATAATTCTCAAATGTTATTTTTTTTATATTCTTTTATAGCAAATCTTACATTTACATTGACAGATACGTTAGAGACGGTCTGAATAGAGTTTTTAAAATTATTTTTGCTATCGGAAGGTTTGGATATTGACCAGAATATTAGAATAAGTGGAAGAGTCTTAATCAACTTTATTTTGTGTTTTTAAAATAAAAAGATTTAAGAGTATTAGGGTGTCTTTGGTGTTCGAGTAAGTTTGAAATAAAATGTAATTTTTAAGTTGAAATTGGTTGAATTTTTTAAAATTAATTATAATTTTAGTTGATTTTTTCAAAAAAAAAAAAAAAAAAAAAATCAGCTGTAAAGTACAGTTTAGTGCAAAATAAACTTGAATGCCAAATGTGGGCTTAGGATGGTTTGCCAACTTTGCTCCAACCAGATCACTTAAATAGTTTTTTTTTCCAGTCTTTTTTTCTTCAACTTAAACTACAATTTTACTACTCACATATCCAAATTTCTTCTAAAAAACTCAAACTTAAAAGTCTATTACTTTGCCGAAGTCGAAATGTGATAATTTTTTTTTCTTAAAAAAAATTGTATAGAATTTTAGACAAATGAAATAAGATTCACATTGTTATTTTTTTTTCCTAAATACATTTCAAGTTTTTTACTTTTTAACTTCAAATAGTTTATTTTCAACCAATCGTACAATTTAAAAATTCAACTAAACTTTAATCAAAAACATGTTCAAAAATTTCTGTTCGAGGGGACCAATCAAATGGGATTTACACCCTATTTGTTCAAACCATTTTGTAGTATTTTGCCCATTTCGTTCAATGTGCATTCAGAATGACGTTTGTGTGCAAGACATAGGACTCACCATTTCGATTGACCATTATTCCATCCGGATGGCCATCATAGGCACATTTAAGAATTACTACTTTCTCTCAAAAAAAAAAAAAAAAAAAAAAAAAAAAAATCTGGCCATTCGAATGTACGAATTACAGTAACGTTAATAATGGGGGCGTTAAAAAACAATTCAATGTAAAGATTGTCATTTAAATACTTTTATTTTTTTCCATTCGATTAGAGATCTCAGAATTTTTAACCATTCAAATATGGAAATCAAATGAAACGTTAAACTACTTGCAATCCTAATGTTGGTATTATATTATTTTTCTTTAACTGTCGCTTTATCATGTTGTCCTCTTTATGTTGTTGTCGTTTTAAAAGCTTAATAATTTCTTTTTCTTATTTGTCTATACCTTCTATATAAATTTCTCGCATTTGACATATCAATTTCAAATTAAAAATGTTGACAATTGACTTCTCAAATTTAAAAATCGTTGCAATTAATCTCAATAAAAAAAAAATTAATCTCAACAAAAGAACAAGGTTAAAATTTTTTTTTTTGCCTTACGGTTTTTAACACATGACTATAATCCACATGCGGTTCACATGCAAGAAAACGGTAAAAACTAATCTTATTTTTGATTGACGTTAATTTAAAATAAATTTTGAAAATTGAGGGATCACTTATCACTATTTATAGTTTAGGAACTCATTACCAATCCGAAAAAACAATTCAAATTTAGCTTCAGATTGTCATTTAAATGCTTTTATTTTTTTCCATTCGATTAAAGATATCAGAATTTCAACCATTAAATATGGAAATCAAACGAAATGTTAAACTACTTGCAATCCTAATGTTGGTATTATTATTTTTTCTTTAACTGTCGCTTTATGATGTTGTCCTCTTTATGTCGTTGTCGTTTTAAAAGCTTAATAATTTTCTTTTTCTTATTTGTCTGTACCTTCTATATAAATTTCTCGCATTGACAAATCAATTTTCAAATTAAAAATGTGACAGTTGACTTCTCAAATTTAAAAATTGTTGCAATTAATCTCAATAAAAAAATTAATCTCAACAAAAGAACAAGGTTAATTTTTTTTTCCTTACGGTTTTTTACACATGACTAGAATCACATGCAGTTCACATGCAAGAAAACGGTAAAACTAATCTTTTTTATTTTTATTTTTTTAATTGAAGTCAATTAAAAATAAAATTTGAAATTTGAGGGATCACTTATCACTATATATAGTTTAGGAACTCATTTACCAAATGCGAAAAGTTCAAGAATCAACCATGAAAAAATCTTATTCTTCTTCTTTTTTATTTATTTATTTTTTTTACGTGTTCATCGTTTTGGTATTAAATATTGTATACTTTTATCTTGTCGCGATTTATGTCATATTTATCTTGTAGTTTTTGCTTCTTCATTTTCCATGTCGTTTTCGTCCGTGTTGTCGTTATCAAGGTATATGTTGTTATTCAGGCTTTCGTTCCCACTGTTAATTTTGATGGAAAATTTTATATCATCGGGCTTCAAACTTTATATATATCTACAAACTTATCATTGTTTACATTTTTTGGGTGGAAGTCTGCTTATGTTTATATATATAAATATATATATATATATATATATATAAATATTGAGATCTTCGATTCTATCTTAAAAGATTAACGTATTAAAAAAAAAAAAAATTAAATCTCTTTAAATTCATTTTCCAATTCTGTATCTATCCATTTATAGGATTTTCATCTCACACTTCTAAGCCGAAGGCGTTTTGTGAATTTGTTGATAGAGAGAAAATTTTGAGCTAGTAGTCGTACGTTGAAAGGTGATCCCGTTAACAAATGAAAATATCAATACTACAAAAGGTAAATTACACGACGGAGATTACACGACGGTTCATTGGAACCGTCGTGTAAACCTCACTTTACACGACGGTTCCAAAGAACCGTCGTGTAAAATAAGGAAGAACCGTCGTGTAAAGTAAGGTTTACACGACGGTTCTCATGGAACCATCGTGTAAAGTGGCACTTTATACGACGGTTCTATGAAACCGTCGTGTAAAGTTCATTGAAGTCTCACTTTACACGACGGTTTCATGGAACCGTCGTGTAAAGTGAGTGTGAAGTTACACGACGGTTCCAAGGAACCGTCATGTAAAGACCAACTTTACACGACGGTTTCATGGAACCGTCGTGTAATCCTTCCCCTCGAAGGGGACATTAGACGACGGTCCTTTGGGACCGTCGTGTAACACCCCTTCGAGGGTGACATTAGACGACGGTCCCGAAAGACCGTCGTGTAATCCCCCTATCGAGGGGGACATTACACGACGGTCCTTCGAGGACCGTCGTGTAATCCCCTTATCGAGGGGGACATTACACGACGGTCCTTTGAGGATCGTCGTGTAATCCCCCTTCGAGGGGGACATTAGATGACGGTCCCGAAGGACTGTCGTGTAATGTCCTCCTATCGAGGGGGACATTACACGACGGTCCCTCGGGACCGTCGTGTAATCCCCCTTTGAGGGGGACATTAGACGACGGTCCCGAGGGACCGTCGTGTAATCCCCGGTATTACACGACAGTTCTAAATAAACCGTCGTGTAATCTTCTAAAAATTTTGAAAATTTTCAAATTTAATTTTTTGAAATTTGCGCGCCAAAACCCATAATATAAATACAATTTCCTCCTCACTTCTCTTCATATCCGCACTAATTTCTTAAGTTCTCTCTTCATACTCTCTACATTTCTCAAGTACCCACATCCTTCACCAACCCGCCGCCACCACTCTTTTGGAATCCGATCATGCCGCCGTTGCCGAAGCCACCTCCCTCTTTGTGTGGCCGTGCATATTCTTTTTCAAAGAAAAGCAAGGTGATTTCGTATATAAACTAAAACATATTTGTTCTATTGTATTGTTGTTTGCTATTCAAGATCCATTTTGAACATGAATGTTTTTTTTTTAATGTTGCTCTTTGTAGATGAATGGTTTGTGATTGGTTTTGGCACTTTACACACATATTTCAACATCAATTTTTTTGCGCCCACAACATGCTTGATGAAATGCCTAAATGAGTTTTTTCTTTTGGATAATCGTATAGAGTTTGATAAATATTCATAGTATAATTATAACAATTTTGCATCAAGTTCCCTATCATGAAAATACATGAAGAATGCCTAAAAACGCCCTACGGCCATAGAGCCCGCGACGGGCACCTAGGACCGTGGGGGGCGTGCACCTGTGGGAGGACCTCGGCCTTTATTTTGATCCTCTTCGAGAGAAGAAACGAGACTATTTACTGAGCTAATGAACATGTAAGTCAATTTTAATATGTTAATTTTTTATTTAATCTTAATTATATGCATCTTAATTAGTTTGAACTTTATCAATTTGCTAGGGCCCTAACGGATTGGAAGATTATGACCGGAGAAGGGATTAGAAGGAGGCGAGACTGTAAAACAAAAATCTCAAACCATCCTTGTCCTCTCCAAGAGGGAAGTGTTGAATGTGGTTATTTTATTTTAGGTTTTATGAGGGACATAGTGTTGAATGGAATTGACGTACTTGAAAGTAAAGAATTTTTTACTTCTGAGGATTTGGATTTGATTAGGGGAGAATGGGTTAGCCATGTAATGCAATTCATTAATTATGATATGTGAACTTGTAATGTAAAAATTGATATGTAATTTACTTTGATCATTGAAGTTACTATCTTGGATCGTGTATTAGATAACATACAGGT
This sequence comes from Ficus carica, assembly GCA_009761775.1. NCBI lineage: Eukaryota > Viridiplantae > Streptophyta > Magnoliopsida > Rosales > Moraceae > Ficus > Ficus carica. The sequence continues at coordinate 22,931,511 of CM019740.1, forward strand.
TAGACCAGTCGTGAGAAATTACCAAAAAACCATAATTTTTTTTAATAAAAGAGACATTACACGACGGTTCGGCCAAGTACCGTCGTGTAATGTTCGCATTGCACGACGGTTCCGCCAAGAACCGTCGTGTAATGTCCGCATATTACTTGTATCCACTACGGTGTACCTTGTTTGGACGACGGTTTTCAACCGTCGTGTAACATTGAGATACCACGACGGTTCAATAACCGTCGTGTTATCTTCCACGACACTGGATTACACGACGGTTGGGTAACCGTCGTGTAAACTTTACACGACGGTAAAAAAACCGTCGTGTAATCTACAATTTTTACTAGTGTATCAGGCACACATATAATATTTGACCATGTGGCTACAGATAATTAAAAGAACATTATTATGTTTTAAGCCAAACCGATAACAATTATAAGTGGGCTTTAACTAGATTTAACACTTGTAGTCTCTGAAACGACATTATAAGCTTAGGGACTAAATGAAATCAATATATATATCTGATCAAACGACAAATAAAAAAAAATACAAAGTTAAATTTAATTCTCAAAACTGGAGAAATCAATCCTAATTTCTTTATAAATCTCAGGTCTCTCAAGAACCATACAAATTTCATATCCCCCTATTTATAGTCTCACTTTGATAAAAGAGATTCTGAATATAATTCTTAAATCTCAATCTCTTGTTCTCAGCTGTACACGTGTCATTTTCTTTTCCTTTTAGTCTTCAGTTTTGTCCCACATGGCTGGAAATTTTGCTCTGCCACCTAACCGTCTCAATTCTATTTCTATTTGGTTCCTTTGAACGCTGTCATTTAGCTTACTTTCCTTTAAATTATCCGTTAACGTAACGTTGTATTCCGGATAATCTAGAATCGATCACCCCCACAACATATATACATACATACATACATACATACATACATACATATATATATATATATATATATATATTATCCCTCGGTGTTGTTTGAATATGGAGATATATATCTTGCTAGGAAGAAGAAACTATATATTAATTCAAGGATAGAAACTATTTGTCAAGGACGTAGGTGCAATTCTAGAATAAAACTAGTCATGCATAGAAATAGCACAAAAACATCTCTTCTTGTCACATCTCAGAGAGATCAACTTTTTGGGAGAGGAATATGAGTTTTGGTCTTTGTATTCACACTTTAGCTTTGTTCATTTCGTTGTATTATTATGGTCAAGTTGTGAGACAAATTAACGACATTTCGCCTGAAACTCCCTGGTTAGATATATGTGAAGTATATGGAAGCATTAATTCATTACTACAAAAGCATTTTTTTTCCTCTTTAAGTCAATATTTTCGGTTGGAGCCGAGTTTGATGAATTCGTTTGAGGACACTTCAAATTATTTGAGAACAAATAAATTTAAATATTGATGGCTAGCTAGTGCAACGGTTTGTCGTTTGTTCCCTCTTTTAAAAAACAAAAAATAAAAATAAAAATAAAAAATTAGGTAAATAATCGGATTATCACTTTTTGTCTGTTTAATTTTGGTTTAAATATTTATTGCTCGTTTACAGTACAGCCAGAAAAATTTTGTTTTCTGTGAAACTGCATATTAACACACAATTTTTAAATCCAGGTAATAACTAGAGTTAATTATGTTGTAGACGAATAGCGTAGAAAAATTGTATAAATTATTAAAGAAAACAAAATCATATGCATAAATTTAAGGTTGGGAAAAAGAAGACCCTGCTACTTATAGTACTTCAAGGGCATATATAATTAAAGTGAACGTGACACAATGTAATATTACTAGTAGGCCAAATTAATTTATTGGAGATACTAAGTTAATTAACCTAAGAAAATTGGAAAACAACTATAATATATCTATATACTAGTTGTATTGCGCTTGCAGAATAGAGAAATAAACCAAAGTAAAATTCAAAAATAAAATTCAAAAATTAAAAAAATTTACGTCAAATTGTCACGTGATGAACTTGGAGGCAAGAACGAAAGGCGCTACTTCATCTTTCATCCTTTTAAAAGTTAGTAATAGATATACGCAGACACAAACAAATGAACAATCTAAAATTGTGCAGGTTTGTCAACGTGTTTTCTTTGTCCTCCGTGAAAAATGGAGCGGCCTTTGGGAAAATTCTGTGGGAAAGAGATGGCAAGTTTCTTGGTCAAAGAATGAGCACTAAACGACTTTGGAGATGAATACAAAGGACATAAAAATTAGACTGCGTCTCACTTTGACTTGCATTATGATGATTATGAGAATTCAAAGCCGCTCTTCAATCTTCATTATAATACTTTTAATCCATGGACTTGATTTGTTGAAATATTTTCACTTTTTTCATACACGAGCATAGGCTTCAAGATTTCTTTGGAAAAATTCTTAATAATTTATTAGCATCAAATCGGGAAATAAATTATAAGCATGCATGGACAAACTAATTTTACAAAACAATATGTTTAAGTTTGCAATGTATTATAATTTCTCTATTATGTATTTTTAATATATATATATATATTTTCCAATGCGCTTGTAAGGAGATGAACATGATTGCTACTAAAAACGGTGATCAAGTACTAGAGAATGAAGGGTTCACTCTGGTGAGTAGTGACAAATAAAAACAAGGAAAAAAGAATTCAAAATACGACAACGTGACAGAGACCTGCAACGCTAGAGCTAGAGATATAACAGAAGAAGACTTTTCAAATGATCAAAATTTTGAAGCATACTGTCAACTCAACACTAATCACATGCTTGCTCAAAAAAAAAAAAAAAAAAAAAAAAGAGAGAGAGAAAGTCATGCTTCGGGTCCTTAAAAAAACTAACAGAACTGGATATGTAGAGGGGAAAAAAAAATAAACAACAAGCCTGAAGAGAAAAAGACCTCTGACAGGCTTACAAGTTTAGGGCTTGTAAGAGAACGAATTTTAAATTGAGAAAATTTCAATGATTTTTTAATTTGGTTGTTTTTTTTTTGTTTGGTTTTAATTAGCTGCTCTTCAAATTTTTGGCTTGTTCGTCTTTTTTTTTATTTAATTTTTTTATTTTTATATTTAATGCAATTTTGCATATTTGAAAGAAAAAAATAATAATAAAACGAGAAGAGTCTCTCCATTTCTTGCAAAAAGATATCCTTACAAGTGTTTCGAGGATTAATAACTAACATTGAAGAAATGGGAGGAGGATTTTTCCCAAAGCAGTGAGCTAGGGATCGATAGAGACATATGTGGAAATCTCTATTTGCATTTTTGTCAAACTGGTAAGAAATTTTCAAGTCATGACGGAAAGTGAAGGGTTTAGAATGTATATAGCGACACCTCTGTGTATATATATTAAAGTCTATGCTTTGCTATTACCATCTTTATGTTTTGTACTGCGGGAGAAATTAATATCCTCAACTATTAAGCCTCCACCTTTTTTTTTGGGTTGAATAGCAAGTCTCCACCTTGAATCTACGTGGAAATAGCTTTCATGGAAATTATAAAGAAATATTATTATTAGGTTTTTTTACATTGATACACCCTAAACTTATTGTAGAGTTATAATTTGCACCTTAAATTTTTAATTTTGATAATTTGCACCATGAGCTTACATATGGGTAGCAACATTGACAATAATATTAATCTTTGAAGGAAATTGATATGTGATTTATTAATTTATGACATAAATAATCATTTTTATCTTTGTTATAATTAACAATCTATATGCAAGACAAGTATTAATTTTCTTAAAAAAATCAACATTGTTTATCAATGTGGTACAAATTGCTACAGATTTGTAAGTTTATTGTGTAAATTGTCAAAATTAAAAATTCAGGATGTAAATTGTTAATAAATTTAGGGTGCACTAATGCAAAAAGCCTTATTATTAAATAATAAGCCATATTTTGAGAGCTTCTAAGACCCTCTTTCTAATAAATTGAGGAGAGCAAACAACATCTAAGTAATAGAAGACATACATATTCTAATTAACTAGGGTGTATCACCATATATAGCAAACTATATCCCACATCAACCCACACACTACAATTTATAAATAAGAAAAGAAAAATACAAAAGTTCCATCAAATTAAAAAAAGAAGAGAGGGGGAAAAAAAAAAAAAAGCTAAAGAAAACAACATCAAAAGACGAACATCATCTACAATTTGATTACCTTCGTGATAAATATAAGAAACTCTTAATTAAGGAAATCGAATAAAGGAACTCGATCGAGAGAGCAATATTTTCATTTAGCTTTAAATCGTCAATAGGACCTTTGAATTATGGAGAATTAGTTAATACACCACATATTGCGAGTCATATTTGAACCACAAATTATTTCTATAAAAACATTTAACTTAATTAAGACTAGGAACATCTACTTCTTATATACCAAAATTTGGCTTGGCTAAATGCAATTCTCCACGTCTTTGAAGAATCTAGATTTATCTCCCCCTTGGCTCTTGTGGTAGTGTAGTGTAAATAAAATAAAATTAATGATTATCTCCACCATCTCTCACTCTATGTTTTTTTCAATCATAATAAATAGAGGCTTGATAGGACGACTCAGTTCAATTGTCTCTTTTAATGCATATTTATAGAACCCCTTGAATGACAAAACCGGCAAGTAGACTAACAGGATACTTTTGACCACTTAAAAGTCTCTCGAATACTTCTCAAAGTCCATGACTAGTTGTTGTATCAATAACTAAAGGATTTATTCATATTAATTGTGAATCTAATTCCTAACAATACAGTCTGAGGGGGGAAATGGTGCAAATATATACAACAAATAAATTAGGAACCTTGTATTTAATTTAGGGCTGTGTATATACTAATTATGGGGCAATGGCTAGTCCTTGAAAGCTATTTGCATTTAATTGATTATAGTTTATAAGCATTAATTCTCACATATTATCTTATCAAAAAGATAATAGACGTAAATCATTTCTTAAGAAATAAGCACTGAGTTTTAACATTTAAGGGATTGCCCTAAAACAATCATACATGAAGGCAGGAGGCCCTTCAACTCTTTTTTTTCCCCCTTCAATTTCAACCTATGTTGATGACCGACCCTCTTCGACCAGCAGATACCCGGTGCAGTGCATCTGTACACCTTCTCTGACTGGTCGGACTTGCGTGTCGCCTTCTCGGCTTGGCGTGTTCTCGGAGCCCCTTCCACCGAGCAGATCTTGAAGCCTTCCCTGTCGAAGCTGAGTACTCTGGGGACCGAGTACCGGACAGGCCTAGCGCCGACTTCTATTCCCGGGCCATATTCCGCTAGCAATCCAGGATTAGGTATTGGTCACGTCGATGACCCACCGGCTGCTGACACCACCCACCTGCTCCTGTCATCTGCTAAATCGCCACCTGCAGCCAACCACTCTGACGGACACTGTTGCCCCTTCACCGGTGACGCCTATGGCACCCTGCCGCTCACAGTTCAAGGCCTAGGGCCACGTGGCGTTCACCTATTGGGCCAGTAGCTCCTGCAGGCCTACATACCCGCTAGGTACCCTAGGTAGCCGACCCGGTCGAGTCGCCCCGAGCACCCGGACCCATGAGAAGCGCCTATAAATAGAGGAAGAACCCCCAAACTCAGGTATGGTCATTTTTTGTCTTGCCAAAGCTCTGCCTCTCCTCTTGCTCATCAGTTTCCTTGCTGACTTAAGCATCGAAGTGCCCACGACAGACACCACACCGGTGTCCCCATCATTTCAAGGTGCTCCCATTTTGCAGGTGATCAACGACGGAGCGACTGACGAGTTTCAACCGGAGAACCCCGACCACATTGGGTGTTGTTGCCTGAGTCATTTTTGGCATCAACAACCTATACACAAAAAAATACATATACAACAAATCACACAACACCCCTCTAGACTGGAGGCTTAAGCGCCCCTCAACTTTTATTTTATTATATTTTTTCAAAAAATGTCCACAATTATAAATAGAATTTCATAATAATCCAGAAAAATATTAATACTTGTTTACAATAATTTAAAGTTATCCGTTATATAATTCTTACCTTCTCTTATAAAAATTTATGGGGTTGTCTTAGTTAAATTCGTTCAATACTTATCCTTTGGGTGATTCATTTAGGAGTTTGGCTGAGTAAGGTATGGTGCCTCTGTCATCCCGGGAAAAATACGGGTGAAGAAATTGACCAACCCCGTCGAAGGGTTGCCCCAAAATTTAAGAAATATCACTTTCATGAATGCTCAACAGACAATAAAATTAAATTCCAATACCTTCAATGTCCTAACACTCTAAACACCCTAATTTAATAAGAAAGAAAAGGAAAAAAAAAAAAAAAAAAAAAAAAAAAAGGAAAGGTCTTGCATCCAATGGACTTGTAACTTTATATTTTCAAACTTATTACAACTGGTACTTTGCATGTAATTTTTTATTTAGAATATTGTTATATGATACTATTTAGATATTGATGTAAATAACAAACATTATTGAAAAATAATATTATATTGGAATCACATGGTTATTACAATATCGCTTAATTTTTTTTTTACAAATGTCGTTTTGTAAGGGTGTCGGATAGCAACAAACCTCTCATATGCCTTTTTCTCGTTTTATAATAAGGGTTTCATTCGTTAGTCAAGGCATACATCGAAAAAGACATCTTTCGCTAGTCTTGATATGATTTTTTTTTTTGTTGTTGTTGAAAATCTTCAATAGCATTTATAATTGGGTTATTATAAAAACACTTTTTAAACATGGAAACCCTTCCGGGACAATAATAATGCATTAAGAATTCTTGATCTTAATAAAAGTTTTGGTTGGAGTTAGTAACCCTTCCTGACAAAAAATTTTTTTATGGACCATAAGTTATGTTGAAAAGGATTAGCAAATAGAGAGGCCGATCTTTTATTTTTATTTCATTTTCTCTTTCTTTTTTATGAGAAAAAGAGATCAGGCTCATATTCTAAATCAAGTACTTGTCCATGGATAGACAGAGGAAGCTTCCTTGAGACTTGACTTTAAATTGCAAATGTATATGTCTCGTCAAATCAATGACTTTGGACATCTTTGTTTATTCTAATCTAAAATCAATCAAGTAGTTCTTTTAATTTCTTACTTCGTTGACCTGAAATTTTTCTGGGCCATACATATATCTATTTATATTATCATTTTTTTTTTGGCTTGGAATGAAAACCTTCTAACCTCTCGTTCATGATTTCATGTATTGATCTCTCTCTCTCTCTCTCTCTCTCTCTCTCTCTCTCCATTGTTCTTTTATTATTGCGCGTATGTACCACATTTTGAAAGCTCAGTTTTCAGGTGCAACTTGATAATTTCTGTTTTCTTTTTTCTTTTTTCTTTTTCCCCCTTAAGTGTTTTAATTTCTGTTTAATTATGTAGGCATAAATATGATAATTACTAAAGGAAAATACATGCATCTGGTAATTAATCATGATCAGCCTATATGTATGTATATTAATTTATGCATGCATGCATCTTACGTGTATGTAACATGAAACAGAAACCGAAGAGAAGTTTACGGTACTATATGTAAGTATTTGTGTGTATATATTTTGTGAAATTTATTTGTGTGTGTACATAGTTTTCTAAAGATTGATGAGAGTGCTAGAAGGGTGCTGATTTAATCGGAATGCCATGATAAACATACTGATTTTTATCACCATTATTTATATATAAATACATAAGCTCCGAAGATTACAATACAATACGTGCTTTGACGTATGGTTTATGTTTAATCTTAATTATTTGGAATCCAACCTTTAAAAGTGGACAAGTAAACAAGGCGTGCACACAACTACAGTACCGAATTCAGCTCACACGTCCTTTTGTCCTTTTGTTTTTGTACCTATTAACGTCCTTTTAATGTTATATCATGTCGAATTAAACTATTCTAATTGATATGATATTTAAATTAATTTATACATATATACAATATGATATTTTAGTTGACATCTCATCTTAATTCAGTTGAGATGATATTTCTGAAAGGATATAAAATTGGAGAAAAGAAATTAAAAGGGACATGGAAGTTAGATATCAGTTGACTTATATTGTAGTTGGAGGTGATCATGCATGGTCTATGTATGTGTGTATGTAAATATATATATTGTGTGTGTGTGTGAAGGCTAAGACTGCGTGTGAAACATAACGATACCTTTAAATTAGACACTAATAAAAGGGCAAAAGGAGAAATAGATAGCAAAAGTAGTGTTAAAGATATTAATTTCAATCTTAATTTTTAACTACAACTCATGTGACGGTAAATTATCATTTTTTTTATGATATATACAATCTTTAATTTAAAAAATTTATAAAAAATGACACTTCACATATCATGTAAATTGTTATTCAAATATTGAAATCAAAATTGGTGTCGTAACATTTTTCAAATAGTAAGGATACTTAACAAACTCTCTTCAGTATTATCTAAATGGAAAATGAATAAAGCAATCCTTTTTTCTTTTTTTTTTTTTTTTTTTCCCTAAATCAACCAATAAAGTAATTCTTAACAATACGAGGAGGGATATTTATCCAGTAATTAGTGGACATTTGAAGTCAATACATTTGGGTAGAGATCCACCAACTATAAGTTTTCCAAAAGTAACCATTAATATTCTTTCAATGAACTTATTTTTAGCAGCAAAATTAAGAACTTTGGTGCTTTTAATTTCCAAAATATCATGCGCATGTCTTAGTATAAATAATTGAATAAAACAAAAAGAACAAAACAAAATACATTATTCTTTTTGGTCGACTAAATAATTAAACAAATAAGACAAAATTAACCATCAACAAAAAGTGACAATTATTCTGTTGTGGCTGAAGGACATGAACAAGCAATTAATTATTTTAGATCTATCATGTATAGCAGGATTCATGTGAAATTAAGCTCCTTATGGCCCATGTCTAGTGATAATTAATTTCACAACATTATTCATGTTGATTAATTAATTAAGATATAATATATATATATATGAAGTAACTTGTTTCATATTAGAGCTAGCTCAACAGGTAAGATATGAGAGTTTTGAATATGAGTTTTCAGATTCAGAATTTGGGAGTGAGAATTGGGAGTGAGAATTAGGCGTGCCATACGATTTATATATATATATATATATCTGAACTTTAAAATCAAAGATTTAGGTATTTAATATGTAATTAGTTTGTCTTGTTACTCCACATATCAAACACCATTAAAAATGCATTTGAGTACCAACTATTTGCTATATGCTGAGGGCAAAAAGTTGAAAGTTTAGTTAGCATATACTGTAAAATACATTCTTTTCTAACGGCCGTCAATTCGATGTATAGTTGATGTAATAAGCGTAGAGATAAATGGATGCAGACAAAATAAGAGAGACGAAAGTTCTATTTTTATTTTTATTCTTATCTGCGGCTAAAGATAGAGAAATCGAAATTAAAATTGGCTAGAATCCTAGTAAGCAATATTCTTGAAATTTTGTTTATTTTTATTCTGTAGAATTGATTTAAATTTAAATATTGATTATCTAATACTCTAGATCACCAGACAAGATACATAAATTTAGCTTCCGTTTGGGTTGCTAATTGGAGTTAAAATTTTTAAATTAGAGTTGGTTAATTTTTCAAAATTTAGTAATAATTTTATTGACTTTTCAGAAAAATTAAAAATCCAGTTAAAAAAGTATAATTTAGTTAGAGTTAAATTAAATCACTAAACAAATCCTTATTATTATTATTTTTAGGTGATAGAGAAAAATCAGTGTAGGTAGAAGGTCTAATCTTTCCTCGCATGGTCCTTTCTCTCATCAATTAGTAGATGACAATAATATAGCTTGATATTTATTCTCTATTGTACATTTCACCGTACACATAATGTACTATATATATATATATACAAACCTATATAGAGACCACAGGATTAATAAATTTGTAATTGAAATTTATTTTAAAATCTTGCATTTAATTGTGGCTTTCATGTGTAGTACTTGTCAAAGTGCAGAAGATGCATACCCAAAATTCATGACTAATTAAGAAATCAGAGAAAAGTGGAGAAACCACTTGAGCAAAATTGGAAAATTTCCATACTCGATCGTAGCTAGGGTTCATTAGTTAGTTCATATATAATTGCAATTAATGCTTACATATATGCCTTGGTAGTGGTCCAAGCCACAAGTCTTCTTCTCAACATACTTGCTTTTGACAGCTTCTGGTTCGGGGCTGTTGACACCTAATTTTGAACATATATGTGTGTTTTCTTTCAAAAAAATTTGATTTACTATTTTGCGAGTTTGAACCTATAATCTAAATAGACCTATATGTTAAGAGGAGCAAAAGATTTTGGACTCTGTATTAAAAGTAAAATATATTTTTTCTACCATGAGACTACTAGGTTTTACTTGACAGTTATTCTATTCTAAATTACTAGGGTGATTAGTCTAAACTTGATCTCGTGTTTTGTTGATAAAAGGATAAGAAATCTAGAAACTTTCGAGGGGAAATTAAATTAGAACTTGAATTCGTGAATATATAGTTCTCCTATCTAGAACTAAGGGTTGTGTCTCTCAACCTCAAAAGTGAAAATTAGTGTAAGCTTTATTTTTAGATTAGGATGAAAATAACCAAGAGAGATTAAGAACTTCTCCAAGAGAGCGTATAGTACATTTATATATCGGTTTCAATAAAAACTTATAGAAAAATAACAATCTTATTATGGGAGAAATACTTTTTCTTATTCCATTTAGCTAAAAAAAATTATTAAAGTGGCATTTTAAAGCAATTGCAAAAATAGTCCAAATATAAATTAGAAAAAAAGTCCAAATAGGGGGCATTCATTTTTTTCTAAACCAAAAAAAAAAAAAAATAAATAAATAAATCGTTGGGTTTGGGTTTTGGTCATATATGTAGGTCAATTTATACGATACACATGTTTTTGTTTAGTTTGTACCCTACATATATATGTATGTCTTTTGAAAACTCCTGCTTTGAAATCTTTTTACCATTTTATGCAAGTGTCAATTTGCCTACAATTTTTAATTAGTCAAAATTATGATGCATATACGTGTTGGACTTTCTCTATCTCTTCATTTCTATCTACAAGCTTCCCTTGGTTTCAAAACGCTCGAGTCACATGATTTTGATATATATATATATATATAAAAGACGGAAAATAATTTCAAATTAACAAAAGAAAAAAAATCAACAAAATTTATATTTAATTACTGTAATCAGTTTGCCGAACGAGTTATGATTATCAAGAAATGACGAAAGACGAGTTCATCGGTCTTTACTAAAGTCGTTTTGGCTTTTCTCAGCACCAAATAATAAATAATAGAAGAAGAAAAAAAAAAAAAAAAGGAAAAAAAAGAAAGACCTTTTGGCCCAGGAACAAGTCCTATATATATATATATGTATATATATATATATATATGTATGTATTTATTTGTCTATAATTCGAAGTCCAGACTTGACCAAAGCAACAGCCAATTATAAAATAATAATATTCTTTCTTCTAGTATCATACAGGAAGCTTCTACTACTTATAGGAAGTTATATAATTTATAGCCTTATCAAAATCGTTACAGTTATAGAGAGAGAGAGGAGAGAGAGGAGAGAGATCAGAAATGGAGGTGGAAAAGGTCACGAGTAGAAGCAGTGACAGTACTACTGTAGAAGAAAACAACAATAGTGATATCAAAATTAATAATAATAATAAAATTATGAATAAGGAAGATCAAGATCAAGATCAAGGTGCTCTGCCAGGGTTTCGATTCCATCCGACTGATGAAGAACTTGTTGGTTTTTATCTCAAGAGGAAAGTGGAGAAGAGGCCAATCCGTATTGAGCTCATCAAACAGATTGATATCTACAAATACGACCCCTGGGATCTTCCAAGTAAGTTTCATACTTTTTTTTTTATATAAATTTAATTTATATACTTCATATTTCATTTTTCTATTTCTTTCTTTTTTGAAATTTCGGGTTGAACTTATATGCGTACGTCCTTATTTTTCATCATCTACTGGAGATGGTCATTGAATCTAGCTATAAGATTCATTGAAGAAAGAACAAGTAAAAGCTATACTTGTAGAAATTTTCAATAGTATTCATGATTTATATATACTCATAGGGTAGCTTTCTGATGTTATTGATTTTGATCAATTTATTCGAAAGGAAAATATCCCAGAATCCAATATACAACGATAAAATCTAAGAGTATATATATGTGTGTGTGTATCTTGAAGTATATATAACGAAAATAGCCATGAAAAGAAAAGGCAGAGAAAATTTTAAAAACAAAAATAGTAATTTTTCTGAAAAGAAAAAAGAAAAAAAAAGGGATTCCGGCCGGCCGGCCATTATATTCATCGTATGCATTCTGTGCAGACAAACTGTGCAGATTCTCCACAAACAATAATTGATCAACTACAGATATTAAAAAAAAAAAAAAAAAAGAGTTCCTTGTATCAAGTCTAGATGATTTCAAAGTCAAATTAGTGGGATCATGAGTTCAGTGGCAAAGCCAACAAAATTTTTTTAGGGGAACTATAAAGAAAAATGTAGATAATTTTAATTAGAGGAAATTACCCAAATAACTACATTTTTTTTCATCTATTGACCAATATAATATAAAGTCCTCCATCTTGACTAACATAATACAAACTTTAGTTAACTTTAGTTTAATTTTGTGTCATATTAATGTAATAATCTTTAAATTTGTATCATTTATATACTTTCTCTCTTTTATTATCGAAATGAAAACATAATTTTAAATTTCAAATTTTTGAAAGGGAGCATATATGAGATGAGTAGGAGTGTAATTGACAATTTACTAAAAATGAAGATTGAATCAAAATTTTCAAACACGTGCCTGCCCCAGCTAACTCATATATATGTGGCTACATGCACGGGTTGTGAAGAATTTAGCTAGCCTCATGAAACCACCCTACGTGCATATACTAGTTCCTCTTGTAATTCATTGAAGACCATTAATTAATTGTACTAAATTATAAAGAACTATTTGGTCTAAGAAGTAAATTATATTTTTGCGTAAAATTCAAGGGGTAATCAGAGAGATAATTCTACAATCATGTTTACTATATTGAGAATATTTGAAATTTGAACTCCTATCTCCTCAAAGTATAAATTGAAAATCTTTTAAATATTGTACATAATATACCACTCAAGTTACTTAATTTATAGAAAAACCAAGACTTATATTATATGGTTTGTTCAATGGGCTTATTATAATACTTTACAATATCAAATTCAAGTCATGAATAATATACCTTCCTTTGGTACATGTTAGAAAACAATAAAAGGCTTCCACATTGATCAAAAAGGAAAAATACGATAAAGCTCAGATGTTGGTTTTTCAGCTTTGAATAGGTAGGTACACACATCAAAATCGACACTTTATTGACCAATATGATTTGGCTTTATTTGAGAACATAATTCTGCCTCAATCTATGTATCTTTTTAAATATAAATACTAAATATATCTATATAAATGGAAATTAGAAAGCTCATATTAATTAAAAACAAAAACAAAAAGTACAAAAACTTTAATTAATGCATTCAACATTGACTATCGGTTTATAATAATTTTAACGCTTAAGGACATCATTCATTTTTTTCTTTACCCAAAAATAAAAAGTATATTTTTTGTTTTCCATCACAAGCTAGCATATTGCGTGATTTAGAACGTAGTGGTACCTATGAAAGATTGGCGGGCTACACCTAACTACATATTATTTAAGATGTTCAGACTAAGAAGTGGCCTATGTTAGTCTTAACTATTGTTTGACTATTTTATTATTATTATTTTTCCTTATAGGAAGACATTTCTATTATGAGGAATATTTTTTTTTGTTGTGTTTTTTGTTAGAGAGCTGGTAGTATATGTGTGAATATATCGAAAGTAAGGGAGGAAAAAAACTTATATCAGATGACTATATTGATAATGGATGATAAAGAGAACCTAATAGAAATTTAATAATTAAGAAATATTTAGATAAACTGTTTACTAAGATGTAGTGATATATCCTAGAAAATATATAGTTTTGAATTATTAGACACAATTAGGCTTGCACATAATTTTATTATTGGATGATTTTGATGTAAAATAACATTCACAAATACATCAAACACTAGATAAGTCATTACATTTATTATGTTTTTTTTTTTTTTTTTTTTTTTTTTGCTGATGAAATAATGAATCAAGAGTGTCTTCATGTTCACTGTCTACAGTTAATTTAGGAATCTAGTAGAATTACAAGTGGGACAATATTTTTCTCCCACCAAGCTCATCATGTAGTTATCCAAATCCACCATTTCCCATATAAAAGGAATTTCACTTTTGAGGTTGTGCCTTAAAGTGAGGATGTACGTGAGGATTTAAACTTTGGTGTTGGGACTGAGAGAGATCTAATGCTTGTTTTGTTTTGTTTTTTTTTTTTTTTTTGTTTGTGGTTAAAAAACAAATGAAGTAAGCAATGTAGGGGACAAAGAGTGGTACTTCTTCTGCATAAGAGGGAGGAAGTACAGGAACAGCATAAGACCAAACAGGGTGACGGGGTCAGGGTTTTGGAAGGCGACAGGGATAGACAAACCCATTTATTCAGTGAAGGAGCCTCACGACTGCATTGGCCTGAAGAAGTCGTTGGTGTACTACCGTGGCAGTGCTGGCAAAGGCACCAAAACTGACTGGATGATGCACGAGTTTCGCCTCCCTCCTATTACTACTCCTTCTACTAGTACTAGTATTGGGATTCCTTTTGGGGCCAAAACTTCTTCTTTTACTACTTCCTCTATTGCTCGTCCTGCTCATCCCAACTTCCCAAATCCCAAGGATAATCCTATTATTTCTCAAGAAGCTGTAAGTTCATTTTTCTAATTCTACTACTCCCCCGGCAATTTTATCATTATTTTAATTCATTTCTCTAGAACCAAGAACAAAAGAAAATCTACTTATTTCCTTGATTAATTACTGTCTCTCTTTATTTTTGCTATACTATGATGTTATATAGGAGATAGAGATGTTTGGTCCAAACAAGTAATAGAGATGGTGATGAAGTCAGGAACATTTTATTAGGGAGGCTAATAATGAGTAATTAGAGGTTATTATGAGAAAATTTTCCTCTTTAGGAAGGGGGGTTTCATGAAAATTTATTCAAAATTATAGAGTATTTAAAAAAAAAAAAAAAATTTGACGGGAGGCTTAAACACCCCTAAACTCTAGCTTCCTCCGTCACTGATTAGATATACACACTCAAATATTGTCTTCATCTACTTTAGGAGTCATATATGCACGTATATTTGATGGTGTGACATTCATAAATTCATTAGTATTATGAGATATTTTAATTTTTTTAATATACTATTAAGAAAATAGGTCATATAAAGGATATTATAAAATACCAAAGGCATTGAAATGAAACACGCACCGATATATATTGCAATATTCTTAACAAATATTTATTGGTCAAAGTTTGCAGTCCATATTGAATCTGTTGCCTCTTTGGACAAAGTCTAGTTGGTTGTTTGATTAAATCTTGAAGAAAACTCAATTATCATCCGAATTGTTTATTATATTTTCTAAGGCATTATGAGTCATCACTCTTTTTTCTTCCCAAGGAAGTTCCAGCACCGAGACTAGTAAAGGTTTCTTTACTTTCTTGCAACAATTATACATATATATATATATATATATATGTCCTATCAAGTCATATATGGATATATATAATATATGTAGAGCGTCCTTGTAACACGTAATTGGTTTTTAATTTTTTGCAGGAAGTTTGGACACTCTGCCGAATATTCAAACGGATCCCCTCTTACAAAAAGTACATCCCCACAGAAAATAGTCAAAATTGGAAAGAAAGCAGCACACCAAGAAAATCATCATCAACATCAATAATATCATGTCCTGTTGATGATTCAAACTCCAAAACATGCAGCTTGGAAACTGACCACAACGACCCTTATCATAAAACCTTGGAACTAGACTCCAATCATCATCATCACAATGGGAACGCGCAGTTTTTACAACGCAACAAAAGATCATCGAAACCAGTGGCTTCGAATCAACAATCTGATCTTGATCAAACGAGCCGCGGAAGCTGGTTTCATGTAGGACACATCTATAACAACAATGTCAATGTTCCTCTAGCGGCTCATCAACAATATCATCATCAAGGTCCAATATTTCCAAGCTTTAATATGAACCCTAACACAGCAGACCCTGATTTCTTCACGAATGAAAGCTGGGATGAGCTCAGATCAGTAGTGCAGCTGGCCGTTGATCGTCACCCATCCCAACTTTCTGATGGTACAGATATGTCATAACAATTAGGTTTATGCTGGATCTGGGGACAGGCAATTATATTTTGTATGCACTTGGAAACAATTGCTAGCTATATTTATATAATAGCTAGCTCTTCCTAGATCTTATTCTTTTTTTTTTTTTTTTCCTTCTTTTTTTCTTTCTTAAATACTTTTTACGTGATTTTGCAGATATGTCTTTGTTTAGTACGCTGCGATAAATTGTAGTCTATTACATTATATTAATCAATATATATTTGTTGTTAATATAATGCAATACACTACAGTTTATTGTTGCGCACCAAATAAAGACTTATATGTATTTTATGTCTTGTATTAACACCATATATATATATTATATATATAAATATATATTGTTTTAGTTAGGTTGTTTTTTTTGTTTCTAAATAACTTATTTCAAAATAAATTTTGTCATGTCCATTTGAGGGGCTGTGTATATGTATAAGTAGGGGTACTAATTCGTGTCACGTGTCGGGTTTGTGTTGTGTTAGAGTCGTGTCGATTTTTTTCTTTCCCAATCCTAACACGACCCGTGACACGAAAATTTCTTCAAAGCGCAACACAAACACGACATGGACCTGTAACGGGTTGACATGACACGAACCGAACTTGACACATAACTCGAACTTGACCCACGACACGAATTGAACCCGCGACACGAACTGAACATGCAACCCGAATTTGACCCAAATTGAACCGCAACTTGAATTGGACCCAAATTAAACCTACAACTTGAATTTGACACAAAAACCAATTCAATTTAATCAAAATTATATCTCAAATTCATAAAAAACCTAGAAGAATAATAATTTACCTTCAACAAGAACATACCATTGACAAAACAACAAGTTTTAAGGTTTATTTTCAAATACAAAATCATGAAATTAAACTTCCAACTCAAGTGCAAAGTTCACAATCATAGTTAGGCAAAGTCCTATTATAAACATTTTAATAAAGTCGACAAATCAATACAAACATAAAAAAGTCTAATTTCAAACAACATAACACCAACAAAATATCGAGTTCTAGTAGACAAATATAACTAAATAAATAGTCACACCAACATTAACAAAAAACAAACACAACAAGTACAACTCAGGCACATCCAGAGTTAAAATCTTGATCAACTGTTTTCTCCTAATCAGTGTTGAGATCCACAATATTTTGAATGAGCTTATCCATATCTTGGTCAACTGTTTTGATTTCAACTACACGAGAAAGATTGAAAAAGAATTTATGATTTTGAGATTAATTTAACAATACTAAGTAATAATAGAGAACCTGAGAAAATTTACCTTCACTCCCAAACAACCAATCTCTTGAGCATATAATTGCCTCAACAGTGTCAGGCTTAAGAGAGTTGCGAAACTAGTCAAGTACACGACCACCAACACTAAATGCAGCTTCTGAAGCAACTGTTGATGCAGGAATGCTCAAAATATCACGAGCAATTGCAGCAAGTAAGGAATAGCGACATTGATTTGTCTTCCAATATGAAAAGATGTCTAGATTATCACTCATTCTCATCCTGGGCTCATCCAAAAAAAGTTTCAACTCCGATTTGCTATTTGCACTAGAAAAAGAATTAAAGGAGACATCATCAAATTCCTACACAACAAACAACAAGCATTAGTTTATAAAAATCACTAGTTAAAAAAAAAAAAAAAAAAAAAAAAAAAAAAACTCCGATTTGCTATTTGCACTAGAAAAAGAATTAGATGAGACATCATCAAATTCCTACACAACAAACAACAAGCATTAGTTTATAAAAATCACTAGTTAAAAAAAAAAAGGAATATTACCTTGAAAAGATCAAATTCATTTACATCCATTATTTGCGTTGCTTTACTCTTGTCCTTTTTCTTACTAGAGGGTGGAGTGACATTTGCACTTTCAGCAAGTTTCAACTTGTATTCTTCAAAAAGGGCTTCCAACTTTGTACACAATGAGAACAACTCAGAAGAGGTGTTCCCATAAGCTTTGTCATAGTAGAAAACAACAAACTCCAGCTTATACCGAGGATCCAATACAAGTGCTAAAGCTAGGATGGGGCTGAATTCTGACCAATATTTTTGAAATTTGCTCCACATATCCAAAGCCATACACTTCAAGTACTCATCTCCTGATTCCATAGTAGTTTTTAAGGTGATGTAACAGTAAAAAATTGCTGGAAAGTACAAATTGGCTGTGGGATATTTAGTGCCAGAAAATAGAAGGGTTGCTTTGTAAAACCCTTTCAAAATTTTCCAAATTTTATGAATTCTTTCCTACTCATCGGTTGAAAGACAATGCTTATAATTCAAATCACTGAACTCCAAGTGCTGAAAAGCACGTTGGTAAAAGATGGCACTTTCAAGCATGAGGTAAGTTGAATTCTACCAAGTAATCACGTCTTGGGACAAGCATCTTGTGCTACCCATTGAGACTAACTTAACACATTCTAAAAAATTTTGCTTCCTTTGTTGTGACCCTTTAACTATTTGACGCTATCCCGAATCTTCCCAACTGCCTTATCAATACTTTTCAGACCATTTTGCACAATTAGATTAAGTATATGGGCACAATATCTCAAATGAAAGAATTCACCATGGTAAGGTAACAAACCATGCAAGTTCAATTGAAGTTGTAATTCATCCACGGAGACATCATTAGAAGCAGCATTGTCTA
This sequence comes from Ficus carica, assembly GCA_009761775.1. NCBI lineage: Eukaryota > Viridiplantae > Streptophyta > Magnoliopsida > Rosales > Moraceae > Ficus > Ficus carica. The sequence continues at coordinate 22,950,473 of CM019740.1, forward strand.
AAGTGATACTGAAAATCTTTTCCTCAATTCCCTAATTACTCAACAAAGAAAAGATCTTCTCAGATAGTGCTATACCAATGTGTGGAGGTGGGACAAAGCAAAAATTCAGTATCCTTTTATGTAACTTCCAATTCTTATCAATATAATGAGCAATCAAGCACAAATATCCATCAGTAGTCAAAGAAGTCCACAAATCATATGTCAAACTTATTCTACCAGGACATGCTTGTAACATATTTCTCACTTTGACTTTCTCCCTTTAATACAACTTAAAAGTGTCAGTTTTAACAGTATTTCTAGACACTAATTTCACACCAGGCAACAAATATTGGAGCATTGTCCTTAAGCCCTTGTACTCAACAAAGATGAATGACAAATCATGCAAAATGATGAAAGTAGTTATCAATTCACGCCATTTTTCAGAATCAAATTGACAAGAGCCAAAAGACAACGAACCAGTATCACGAGTAATAAGCATTTGACCAATGTCTCTAGTTTCAGTTCTTGGACAAGTTTATATATGCTTTAACATATTACCTATCCCGTACTTGCTAGAGGCAAGATATTGTTATCAACATTTCTTACAAGCACTCTTCAACTTCTTATTTGGACCAAGAAGAAGAACGTCGAAGAAATCTCAAACTTTCGACTTCAACCTTTTCTTTTTTAATGGTTTATTGAGATCACTGCCCTCAAGTCCGATCACATCTTCATCAAGCTCAATGTCCGCATGAACTACATTATCTAAATCAATATTCTCACTTTGCGCCTCAAGATCAACATGGTCCATCTATAAATAATAATAAAAAAAAAACATAAGAACATAATAAGATAAAGAGAAATATTTCGAATCAATAATCATATCTATACATATATAACTATATCTATATGTATGTGTGTGTGTATATATACACATATCTAGTTTTAATTGCACATAGCTTGCCAAGATTAGGCACCAATGCACTTAACTGAACCTCCATGAGATGTTAGGAAACGGATTCTAAACTTTTTGCTCACCATGTACATTATACAACAAATTGTCAAATTACATAAATACATGCATATATCCAATAATAGAGTATATACACACCTAATAAGTAATACTTTATTTGAGGACGACAAAAATCGGATAACCAACTACCAGTGAAATACACAACTATAGCCTATAATGGGTTTACAAGTGTAAGGCAAGTAATGAATTAATGATGATATTAAACAGTAAAAAATTTCATTCTCAAACAAACAAACAAACAAATAGGAAAAACATATCAGCATCAAAGATTCAAATTACATTTAACTGACAACATGTACCATTTCCAGCCCCAACATTGCATGTACAATTTCTGCTCTACTTCACCACCCGTCCACCCCCAACCCCCCTTCTCTCTTTTCTCAAACCCCATCTCTCTCTCTCTCTCTCCCCCTTATTTTTCTCTCCTCTCCCTCTCTTTCTCTAGCTAAGCAATGAAAAACTGCCAGCCAAAACTCAAGACCCAGCTCTTCTCCTGTGGCTTCTTTCGCCACTGCACTCAAACCGTCATCTGCCCCACCACCCCTCACCCCCCTCCTCTCCCCACCTCCACCTCCCACCCACCACCACCACCTCCACCCCCTCCGTCAAACGACACGTCGTTTCACCAACACCAACACCACTACCCTCCACAACAACCTGAATCCTCCTCATCCTCCTCCTCCTCCTCGTCAGCCTCCGCCTCTCAGAGCTTCACCTAGTGGAGCTTCCCACTCTCTAACTCCCCCAGCAACTGATTTGTCAGTTATAGGATACAAAATACAAACAAAAAATCACTCAAAAGGGAGATCAAGAAACATACCAGTATACCACAGACTCACGGAGAGAGAGATGTGGTTTCACTGGTTTGGATTCGGAACGTTGGGCAGAAGGTTGGCACTAGACCCTGGTCTGGAGGAGGCGAGGCAGAATGGCAGACGGCCAGACGCAGATCTAAAGACTAAAGGTAAAGGGGCTTTAGGGTTTTTTTTTTTTTTTTTTTTTTTAAATTTTTTTTAAAGCATATCAAACATTTTTTCAGGTCGGACTCAGGTCGTGTTCGGGTCAGACCCAAAATTGACCCGCATGAAAAATACGGGTCGTGTTCAGGGTTCTACGGGTCCAACCCGAACATGACCCGTTTTTTCCCGTGTCCAATTCAGGTCACCCGAATTTGACCCGACACCTATTTTTCCCAACCCGAACTCGTGAAATTCGTGTCATTTTCGAACCGTGTCGTTGTGTCGTGACCTATATTACCAGCTTTAACAATTCTATTATGTACTTTCAGTTTTTTTTGTAGTTTTGCAGCTGTTTATGCTTTGATGAACTTTTTAATTTTATTATATTCTGAAATTAAAATTTGATACATAATATTATATTAAAAAGAATCAATTTATACGAATATCTAATTTTGATATTTGGCAGCATGTGTCTTGTATGTCATATATATATATATATATATATTCCACACTTTGACCAATATTTTCCACTGCCTGATTAAATTATGCATTTCGAGGTTTAGAATTGAAAGCACCACAAGCGTAAGAAGTACCGAACCAAAACTTAGTATACAAGGCAGACGTGTAAATAATCCAAATTACTAACTAGGATTTTCTTCACAAAAAAAAAAAATAACAAACAAACACTTTCGTTTCTGAATAATTTATCGTCAAGTAGTAACAAGAGTTTGACAAAATATATCTAATTGAAAACAAAATTTATAAAAGATAAGATAAAAGAAAAGAAAAGAAATCAATGGCCATAAAACTAAACTTTACGGATTTCTAGAAGGTAGATCTTGACAAAATATGTCTCATTGAAAACAAAATTTATAAAAGTTTGTGCGGCTGAAATCCGGCTGAAATCGGGAGAAAATGATTTATGCAATTAGTCTAACTTTTATTTTTTTTGGTGAATAATTAGTCTTTAACTTTGACTCTTACACCGAGCATAATTTATTTAATAGTCGAGAAATCTACAGTTTCATTTCTTTTAACATTAATTTTTTTTTCTTTTACTAAACGTCTCTATCTCTCTCTACTCACGTTTATGCAGCATTTCTTTTCCACCCATCCATGAAAAGATAAATAAAGATGTTTTTTTTCTCCCAAATGTAAGTTCCATAAGTATTTTGATTGGAAAGAACTTTAGCCAACTTGGACATTGGACCACAACTTTCTCATTTGACATCATTGCCCCTACGGTTGGTGGTTTTTTTTTTTTTAACACTCAAAATGTTCCCTGTAGAAAATTCCTATATCTGACATATTTTTCCAACAAAGAGAATAATTTGCCGATTATTCAATTGCCTACAAAACTAAAGGAAATTTACATAAAGAAAAATAAAACCGCCTACAAATGCATAATTTGCAATTTTGACATGGTAACAAGTGACTCCAAGTTTTTTCCATGGAGAGCACCTTTGTCCGTGCTTTTCTATGAGAATTAGAAGTTACAAGTGAGTAGATTGATCCCCAAACTATCTTTTTGAGACTTGAAAATGACCTTATCTTTGTCCACGGTTGTCACAAAACATGTCATAACATAGTGTGTGAGGAATGTCCTTTTCAATTAGTCGATATGCAGTCTTGAAGTCCCTTTGAAGAGAACATTTGGTATCAACTATCCCCCACCCCTCACACACAATGTGCCAAGTGCACCATCCCCAGGCCAAGAGTGCCTGGAGGAGGGCGGGTACACGAGGACCACGACGGTGTCATTTGTCTCCATGAGTAAAGATGTCTCATGGACAACATCAATGGTAGCCAATATTGCATTGGCCTTATGGTCATGACGTTTGGCATGTGCTTTGTAGTCCACGGGCGAAAGTCCCATTGCGGGTCACATGTCGAAGCTACTTGGGGCCGGCTTGGTGGTGCAACTCAGGCATGCATAGTTAAGTCAGAATATCTTAACCAAGTAAACGATAGTTTTAAGAGACTAAGATTGTTAACACAAGAAAATATCACACTTCCACATTAAGAATATTTCCACGTAGGCTCATTTATACAAATACATGAAACGCTTCAAGTTAAGCTCTCAAGAGTCGAGATAGAATTGGTTTCAGTTCAAATCCTCCACGATGAAGCAGCCAAAAACCATACAATCAAATCAACCAGTTAATTTAAGGAATTAAATGAACTACTACACCAAGAAGGTTCACATCTCTCCTATAACTGACATTTATAGCTTGTGAATACACCGTTTCTGCTTTATTAATAGTATGACAAATTTAGTTTCATGGCTGATTAAAAGCATTACCCGCTTGCCCATGATGGTCAGTGGTTGGTTGACTAACAATAGGGATATCCAAGCTGCTTGCTTCTGTCTCGAGGGAAACTTCTCTTACATCAGCTATACTTGATTCTGTAGCCTGAATATCACTCCATTCACCTTCTTCAACAGGCCGGCGATTCACCTGCCCGCCTGCCATGTGGACTACATTCTCCCCTGAAACCGAAACTGCTTTAGAGACACTGAGGCATGCTTTATCAACATTTTCCTCGGACAAATCTACATGTTTTGTCAGGGGAAGGGTGCTGCCTAAATCTGAGCAAGACTCAGTCTTCTCCTCGAAAACTTGCTCTGTGTCAATATGTTGTCTGCTCACACGAAAACATTGATAAACTTCATTAATCTACTGGCACTCAAAGCTACACACTTATTTGAAAGGATAATTGACAGTTAAAAAGGTTTTGTTTTCACAAGAGGGGGACTGAATGGCATCTTGGCCAATACAATATATAAATAATTACAGTTTTTGATTTATAGTACAGTAGAAAAAAGATGCCTAACCTTTGAAGTTGTGCTTGTAAATTATTTACATAAGCCAGAAGCTCTTCCTTATCCTTCGATGCAGCAATTTCCTTCTGCACAGCCTCCTTTATTCTAGCTTCAGCATTTGTCTCTGTAACCCTCACTTTCTCCTCCGCTCTCACAACAGCTGCTTCCAAAATTACAACGCGATCTCTGGCTTTTGCAAGCTCAGAGCGCCACATATGCGCCTCTTGAATTGCAGAGTCTCTCTGCTTAATCAGTTCATCTCTTTCTTTACCTAATGCCATAAGTTTTTCTTCAGATTCTCTTATCTGCAAAAACACATTAAAACAAGAAGTGTAAAAAAAAAAAAAAAAAAAAAAAGATAACACGTTTCTAAAGTGATTGTATAGAGAAGAGAGTGGGGAGAAAAAAATTTAACAAAGAGATTAACACATTCTCATAGACCAAGCACCTCAGCAAACAAGCCTATATGTCACGACACATCAACTGTTAAAAATATTTTAATTCATTGCTACCTTCAATCTTGAGAACTCGAGATGCTTCTCCGAATCTTTTGCTATGCGCTCGATTTCTGCACAGGCAATTCGCCTTTGTTCATCCATTGTATGAGCTGCAGATGCTGCAGCCTCAGCAGCTTCAGCAGTCTCAGATAATTTGTCTGCTATCTCTTTTATTGTCAAATCCCTTGCGCGAAGCTCCCGAGCCAGATTTTGTAGTTCTTCATCCTTAACCCGGAGTGTCTCCTACAATTAGTTATATGGTCAGTTGATGATATTAATTACACTTTCGGTATCATCATTGATATAAGTAGCCAAACTTCTAGCCGTTTCAGTATCAGGCAGGACCTTTTATGGTGTATGAACAGTTCTTAGCTAATCATGATATAACTCTAGCTTCCAGCTAAAAGTTCTTTTAAAATAAACAATCCTATGAACCATTTAAAGTTGTCATGATAGACTAAAAGGTGTCAATAAAACAAGTTAGTTTAAATCAAACCATATGTACCATAAATTTAATTGTGAATGGAAGCGTTTACACTATGAAATAGTACATAGACAGGGCACGAATATAATAACCTTTGCATTGTCTGAAATAGTTAACCAACTAATTGTCTGAATTGTTAAAACTTAGACTTTACAAAACATAAGACGGAATATCTTTACGAACTATTTATGCATTTTAGCTTTGAATGTAATATACCTTATCATCACAAATGAATAAAGTTCACTACCATACCTTCATGATAGAAAAATCATCCATCGGCCCATCACCAGTCTTATTAGTCATCACCCCGAGAGCATTTCTAAGAGAAATCTGCATCGCTGCTTCAATTTCTTTAGAACATTCCGAAGCAGTTGAATTGGCAGCAGCAACAACTGCTGCAACAGTTCCTAATTTTGCAGAACCAGTGCCACTTAAGGAATTTACAGCCTCTTTATGGGCTTTTAGAACCAATTGTGTAGCACTGACAGTCAAAAGGAAAAGGAAGAATATAAAATTAAATAAAGTACTGAAAATAGGGGGAAAATTGCAACTAAGATGATTCTCAAAGAATGTAATGCACGCTTAAAAGTTAAAAGCAAGATGCACCGAATGAATATCAAGTAAGGAAATCATTCACAACATAAAAACAATACAAGCATTCACCACAATCTTGTGCATAATAGTTACCCTCAATAGCATCAAAATTTGCTAAAGATGTTCTTTTCATTCCGTGTTTACCTATGGCTATGCATAATGGCTCCTAACACGGGTTAAATCATGCAGCCTAAGAATTTAAACTAAGAGAAAGAAACAAGGAATCCTCCTAATCAGGCCTGACCAATAACAAGAGCAAAAGGAACAAAACCTAATTAACAGGTTTCTAAACATCGATCTACAGGAGAAAACTGACCGGTAGAGATAGATTCTTTTAAACCAGGAGTACATCTTTAATCAAGAGAATTGATTCAAAATTGACAAATTTGAAACTTTTTTGGCTCGTGAAATAGCAATATTGAAATCATAGAGCTCTTCTCTCTTCTCTGCTCCCCATCCACAAATATGAAAATGATCTCAAGCACATGTTACATATTTGAATTATTTCAAAGTAAATAAATATTATAACGTCAAAATTTCATACGCTAAATCTAAATGCCTAAGAATATTTTAAAAATGAATAAATAATAGTCGCAAAGAAAATTTGCGTAATGAGGAAAACTGCAATAAGTTCACGTAACCACACAATCTCAATATTCCGGAAAAAAAAAACAAAAAAACAAAAAAAACACACACACACACACACACACACACAATCTCGATACAGCAGATTGCAAAGGGAAAAAACTCACTGCAAAGTCGATACCCATGCCCTAGCTGCACCAGGTGTCTCTGCACAGAGAAAGTAGTCTTTCTTTTGTGGGGTTCCTATATCTGAATGATGTAGTTAAGATGCATGCATGTATGGTATCTGATCCAGCTTAAAAAAATACGTACTAAAATTAAAATAAATAATTAAAAAAAAAAAGATAAAACCTTTTTTTTTTTTTTCCCCAAAACAATTTATAGCAGATAAGTAAGGATACAGAAACAGCAGCCTTCATACTTTGGCAAACCACTAAAAAATATAACCAAAAGAGAAGCCATGTCAATTACAATTGGGAGTGATACCATTTAAAAACTACAGTGGGGGCTCCTAAAAATAACAACAAGAATCTTACTTGAAGTTCACAGGAGATATTGTAATTGTGCTATTTGCATCAAATATAATGGTTCCCTTGACGGTTGGCTCATTTCTCCTAACCCTGATGCAGAACAATCATTAAGTTAAAGATCACCAGTGCTTTGTTACAACGTAGCTTGAAGCAACAAAATTGATGCAAAATTTTACTTACTTATATTCCATTTTCCCTGTAGTTGGATCTAAGATCACCCACCGCTCGTTCCATTTTCTAAGCTGTTTAAAATAAGAACGCGATATATCAGCCAATTTCCAATACAAAAAGCAATACATCTCCTACCTTTGAAATCCTCCGTAAAGACTAAAAACGAAAGTGCCAAGATGTAGCATGCCTTCATAATACCCGCGTCACATTTTAAGATCTTCACAGAATCCTAATCAAATTCTACCCAAGTGCTCTGTATAGGGCTGTAATCTTTAAAATTCATAAGTTCTGAAACTCAGTGAGTGCATTTTCTTCAGCATTTGTCGAGACCTTACAGAACCTTCTTATGGAAGAACTCATATTCCCATTTTCCTAAACCAAAATGACATGCCCTTTTGCTCATTTCAGTAACAACTACAAATCTCAGTACCATTTTCACCCCCAAAAAAAAAAAAAAAAAAAAAAAAAAGGCCATTTTCTGTGCAGGGCAGAACCACATTGCACAAAATCCCTATGGTTGAGGGATAATATCAAAGCGGTCAGAATCCAATTTTAAAGCATAACAAGATTACAAATTGATTTTATCTAAACACCAAAAAGACTCCTAATTGTCTCAGTTATAATTCAAAGAAATACAAAAGTCTACACTCATTGAATAAATCATTGGTGCTAAAACCACCGACAACAAATCAATTGCTTTGTAAAGAAAACTACCAAAAAAAAAAAAAAAAAAAAAAAGAAAAGGTTTTGAGATCGTACTGTTTCGGAGCGCTTGAGAAGTGGACCTTGGAGCAAATTCCGACCAGAACCCGAAGCCAATTGGCGCTTGATCTTCTCCAAGCTATTCTCGGCATCCCCAGCCCTCTGCTACATCGGAATTAGCCACTCCACAGATCAAAATTCAGATATTTGGAGAGACAAAAATCAACTTATATACATATATACATACATAAATACAGATATAGAGATAGAGATATTAGATATATATATATATATATATATATATAGAGAGAGAGAGAGAGAGAGAGAGGACAGACCGGAGAAGCACCATTGGAGGCCATGGTAGATCAGAATTGAGAAGGATGAAGAGGGTAAAGCCAAATTAAAGTACGATGACGAAATATCTTAGGCAAATATATTTCACGAGGCTGTTAGGTTTGTACTCATGGACTCGCAGGTGAAGATCTTTTATTTATTTATTTATTTATTTTTTAACCCTTGTATTGCATCAGAGTCTTGACGAGCTCGTTTGAGTTCAGTTTTTTGTTTTTACTTTTTTAGCCCCACTACTATACTTTTATCTCAAGTTAGCCCCTCACTTCCAGTTTCAAGAAAGATTTATGGACTCTTACTACTCCACTCGGCACATCCATTTTTCCCGGTAATTCTCTTTTTAAAATTCCATTTTCCATCCTCCCAAACAGGGAAACAAATCCCGCTAAGAAAAGCCTAAAACCCTAAAACTCCGATCAGGCATCGGAAACCGAACCAGTTACCCTCTGTCGGCGACGATAAAAGAAGCGGAGCCAAAGCTTCTGCAAAAAATATTGCCTAAACCTAGGGCAAGGGCAAAGGCAAAGCAGAGAGCTTTCTGTATCTGTGTGGAGAGAGAGAGGTTGAAGGTCTGGCTCGCAATGGCGGGGATTCTGAAGCCGGCGGGGAACTTCTCAGTGACGCCTCACAAAGTCTCCGTATGTATACTGCTCTCAATCTACGCGCCGCCGGGTCAGATCTCCGTTCCCTTCCCTTTCTCCTCCGTCGCTCAGCACAACCGCCTCAGCTTGTTCTTGTTGGCCCTCACTAAGGTCCTCAATTTCTCACCCTCTTTCTCCATGATTTTCTCACTTTTCCCTCTTCTTTCGCGCGTAATTCCCCAAAATCATTTTGCTTATTTGCTCAATTAAATGCTAAAATATGTGCTTGTTTGTTTGGTAATAGAAAATGTTTGACGAACTCTTCCGAACTCTATATATATATATATATATATATATATTATTCTTTTTTCTGTGGCAGTCCTGTGATGATATTTTCGAGCCAAAATTGGAGGAATTGATAAACCAGTTGAGGGAAATTGGGGGCTTACTGAGTCATTGGCTAACTGATCATTTAACAAGCCGGTTGTCATCTCTATCGTCACCAGATGATTTGTTTAACTTCTTTGGTGAAATGCGAGGTGAGGCGATTCCGTACTATTACCAATGTTGTTCTTTCGTTTCTCTTGAACTTCTTCTTCCTTTGATTTTATACTTTTTTTTTTTTTACATGAATGTTTCGTTGTTTCCTTTTCTAAGATTCTAATTCGAATAATTGGAGTAAATGTTTGTATTCAGGACTCCTTGGGGGTCCTGAGTCCGGTGTTGTTGACGATGACCAGGTCATTTTGGACTCAAATAGCAACCTAGGGATGTTTCTCCGCCGTTGTGTACTTGCTTTTAATCTCTTATCATTTGAGGTACTATTTTTTTTCTTCTTCAAAGGATTCTGTAATTCTTGTACTGTTGGTTATTAATTGTTTTCAAGTACTCACATTAGGTCAAAACTTTTCTTTATAGCACTCTTTGGAATAAATATTATGCGTTTTAAAATTTAATGCAGGGTGTGTGCCATCTTTTGACAAATATTGGAAGCTATTGTAAAGAAGCACCCTCAAGTTATCCTCCTTATGATGCACCTCATTTAGATGACTCTAGTAATGATTTGGAAGTGCTATCAGAATATGAGAACATGGATCTGGAGAATTTAGTTTTTGAAAAGGTTGATGAAGAGATTGAAGCAAGAGAAAGGGCTAGTGAAGGAAATTCTTTTCATCTTCATGTGCCCAAAGCACTTTCTGGTCTGGTCGAAGGTATACTTTTTCAGCCTATTCTTTCTCTGTAAGTTGTTATTATTTGAACATGTTGAGAGAGAAAATTACTCTTTTTTTCATTGATTCAGAAACCTATACACCATCAAATTTATAAATTGAGTGTCAATCTATCTAACGAAACTAAATTACACCATATGGTACAGCTTTACAATCCTATTTATGGAAACTATATTTCACAAAATTGATACATTTTAATAGCAAAATGATGAACAATCATAATCACACATAAGGGAATCGACAGATATTGAGGTTCTTGCTGACCCAAGATCGAAACATAGTGACAAGGATAGAGAAGTTTGTCAGTATGTGCATCCGCCAACAAATGCATTAAGGGAGATTGATGGCAATGGTGCTCTGTTTCTACGCACAAACTGGCAGATACAAGGATTTCTACAAGAGCAAGCTGATGCTATTGAAAGGTGAGGCATGTACTGATTTGATTGATTTTCCTTACTTTCTTTTTTATTTCTTCGCTTATCTATGCAGTTTAGATTCTGAAGTAATATTGTCATCATTGTGACAGGCATGGGGGCTCTTTCTCTTTAAATGCTTTTGAAATTGTTTTGAGACAGCTTCAAAAATCAGCACCCAAGCTCCATCGCGTAAGTTAACTAAGCTAATTTGTCATCCATATTCTGTTTTTCTCTTTTTGTTTTGTTTTGATTCCTTTTTTTCTTTTATTATGGTCTCTGATTCAGGTCCACTTCTTGCGTTACTTGAATAATCTTTATCATGATGATTATTTTGCTGCGTTGGAGAATCTTCATTGTTATTTCGATTATAGGTAAACTAAAACCTAACTCTCATTTACTTTCTAACATGTTGTTTCGAGGAGTTGTGGTTTTCTTCAGTTTATATAAACTTAGATTCAATGTGAATTGGAGAAGACTGAGCTTGAGTTACTTTTTCTTCTTTGAGTTAAAATGATCCCATGAAATTCCTATTTGAGACGACTTCATCTGGCATTGTAGATTTTGCATCATGTTCTTTTCCTGTTTGAACATCATTTATTTGTGTATTTCTATAACTACTGATTTTTATGGCAGAAAATTTCCATCTTGTGAATTTAATCCTTGACATTGTTTTTTCCTAATCAATTAATGGGGGCAGCCTCTTGGTCGAACATAAGAGCAGTTTGTCTTCAGAAATTACGTGTGAACAAAATGGAGATACGGTAGAGTATTTCATCTTGATTCTATTGTTTGCAAGATATCTACCATTCTACCTTTTGGTCCTTGGAATTGTCATCATGTTTTAATGGTTTTTTTTTTTTTTGGTTATAAGTTGGAAGCTTGTAATCCTGCCTGTTTGAAGTGGTCTAATTGAGCTGATGCATAGTATTTTTGCATGCATTATACCTCTTTGTTACTGTTCTCAATTTTTGCTTTCAAACATGCGCTTGGAGTTGTCATTCTAAATATTAACAGGTGCAATTATATTGGTATTTGAGTTTAAGAACTTTATTCGCATTTTTTCTTGCCTCATCTTAAATATTTTCTTCTTAAGTTTTTGTTGGCCTTTTGTGTTACTTTTCATTTCTCTATGCACACGTATATCTTTTGAGATTCTGTACATGTATTTCATTGCAGACAAAAAGAATAAAAAACTTTGATGGAAATAATTTTCCACAAATGAACTGATCCAGTAGGTAATGGGACTGTAGTGCAGGGATTGAAGGATTTGATTCTGTTCCTCCTGCATCTAGTTGCAATAGTTTAGGAAGATACGAAGTTGCTTTATTGTGTTTGGGAATCATGCATTTTCATTATGGGCACCCAAAGCAAGCTTTGGAGGTGAGCATGCGGGATTGGTTTCCTGTTCCCCTGAATCTCCTTTTCTATTTTTCCATTTATTGTGAGTCAAGGAGCTCCCCTTTGGTTGCTTGGTAATTGTGTTTTTTTGAAACTCTTTCAGGTTCTCACTGAAGCAGTTCATATTTCTCAACAGGTACTTGACTTGTTAATCTTTGTCAATTTCTCCACTGTTTGTAGTTACACATATATTATAGATAGTTTTCGGATTAAGATTCTCTCCCATTTGAAGCTTTACATATGTATTTTATGCATTAAGGCCGTAGGGTTTTGACTGTTGCAGCAAAGTAATGATGTTTGTCTCGCATACACTTTAGCCGCTATCTGCAATTTGCTGTCAGAAACTGGCATCTCAAGTACAACTGGGATACTGGGATCATCATACTCACCTTTGACTAGCATAGGCATTTCACTCTCTGTCCAGCAACAATTGTTTGTACTTTTGAGAGGCTCTCTGAAGAGAGCAGAAAACTTGAAGTTAAAACAACTAGTGGCGTCCAATCATCTAGCCATGGCCAGATTTGATTTGACGGTTAGAACAGATTTTGGTTTTTTCTTTACTTCCCCCGTCCCCCACTTAAGTGTCAGTTTGATGCTGTTGTTAATATGTGTCTTGCCATATGATAATGCAGCTGTTTCTCATGGTATGAGTTACTCCTGTAAAATAACCAAATTTTATTTTATTATTAATTATTTTTCAGTTATATGTAGTCTGTTATTTGTATTATGTTCTTTTACTAATATTAGAGTGGAAACTTTGTTGTTCTTCTGGTATCCTATTAATTAACTTGTAACTGTTGTATCATCCTCCACAGCACGTTCAAAGACCTCTGCTATCATTTGGTCCCAAAGCTTCCATGAAGCTTCGAACCTCGCCAATTAATGTTTGCAAGGTAGTATGGAAGCTTAGAACATCTCACTCTTAATGCTGTGTTTTCCCCCACGTATTCCATTCGATAATCTTTTCAACTTTCGATGCAGGAGCTTAGATCAAGTTCTCAGTTGATTAGTGAATTTGTCTTTGAAAGTACTACACTAACAACTGATGGTCATTTTAGCACTGCATGGCTTAAGAATTTACAAAAACCTATGGGTTCACAAGTACTATCTCAAGAAAATGGGTCTGAAAGCAGTCATAGCTCTTTCCAGTTTTGTGCACAACCAAGTTCAATTCCTGGATCCGTGATGCAATTAGTCGGTTCTTCATACTTACTCCGTGCCACTGCATGGGAGTTATATGGAAGGTAAGTAAGGACCTTTATTCCTTTCCTTCTTTGCTACACTGATTTAGCTTCTGAAGAATGTTTTTCATTGTCTTCTAATATTGACACACTGGTTCTGGAGATTCTTTACTAGAATGTGAACTAGTTTATATAAAATGGGTATCTCCAGAATGTGTTACAAAGAATTTGTTTTCTCAATAGTTTTATCTTATTTCCAAAGGCATAAAGGTTCCTTGGTTTAGCTTGAGAAATTTAAGTATAATCTTGTGTTACTACGCAGCTATAAAGTTTTCCCAACAAATTTTGATAATATGTGCTTTGCATGATATTTGATTCTGAAGTGCGGTATATAAGAAAAGCATATTAAAACTTTAAGAATTTACTTTCTTTGCCCACAATGGTTTGCTTGTCTAATAACTTCTCTCTTGTGTATGGCGTCAGTGCCTCTCTTGCAAAAGTAAACGCACTTGTTTATGCAACTTGCTTTGCCGATGTTTCAAGGTAATCTATCTGAAACTATCACACAGTTTCAATACCTTTTTCCTTATTCTATCTTGTATTGTGTCACCATCCACTTGAACTTATATTAGGTTTCTTTGATCTGTGCAGTACATCTGATGCATCATTAGCATATGTGAAGCTTATCCAACATCTAGCAGCTTTCAAAGGATACAAAGGTCAGATTAAATGCTTGAATGTGTTTATAGCAATCTTTGCTTTCTTGTTATTCGTTCTATCTTATGCCATGTTCTCTGATTGGGTTTGTGTGAGAACATTCATTCCAAATAATTAACTACTTGAGGATTTTTTTAAAAATTTATTTTGGGTAGTTATTTTCTTGAAATAAGATTTCTCTGGGTGTCTCTGTTTTAACTTAATTTTTGCTTCCTCTCTCTTAGACACGTGCATGCACGCGTACACATGCATGTTTGTTCACGTCAAACATGACAAATTTATTAATCCTTGACGAGTTTTTTATTCTCTCTCTCTCTCTCTCTCCATTTTTAGAGGCGTTTGCTGCTCTTAAAATAGCAGAGGAGAAGTTTTTAACCGTTTCAAAGTCCCGTATCTTGGTACTGAAATTACAGCTACTCCATGAGCGTGCTTTACACCGGTAAGTTTACTTTTTACAACCTATATAAGATTTTTCTAACTTATGTTTATATGACTTGTATATGTATATTGCATCATGTAGAGGGCATCTCAAGCTTGCTCAACAAGTATGTGATGAGTTGGGAGTTCTCGCCTCATCTGTTACTGGTGTGGACATGGAACTGAAGACCGAGGCAGGCCTTCGGCGTGCTCGTACATTGCTTGCGGCCGACCAGTTCAGTGAGGTAATTCTTAGCCCAGAGCAAAATCGTTCCTTTGAACAAATGTATGGCTGTGCTTCTACTTATCCTTTAAGCAGAGTCGATGCCCCAAAATTGTGTTTAGAATAGATAGAATGCTGGAATAAGTTGGTATAGGTATCAATTCCTGTTTGGTCAAGTTCTTACTTTTCTTTTCTTCCTATGTTCAATTTTCTTTAGACGGTTTTGACCCTTTTTTATAATTCTTTCATTGACTTAGAACTCTCAACTGTAAAGCAGACTTTACATTCTCTTTACAAACCAAATGCTTAGGATTTTTGAACCTGGCATCCGAATAAGCTGACTCTCAATATGCTTGTTCTGTCTTGTTTCTCTTTCGAATTTTATTATATTTAAAGAATGTCTTTGCAGGCAGCAGAGGTCGCAAACTCCCTCTTTTGCATGTGTTACAAATTCAATCTGCAAGTTGAAAATGCAACAACTCTTCTATTGCTGGCAGAAATCCACAAGGTACAACTTTAAACGTAGCACACCTTTTTGGTTTTTTTTTTTTCTTTAATTTTCTTTCTTTTCTTTATTTATTTTTGTTTTCTTTGCCTTCCATTAGTCAAAAGGATAAAGGTTCTTCTATTTGTTTTTTTATCAGAGATCAGGAAATGCTGTTTTAGGTCTTCCATACGCATTGGCAAGCCTCTCATTTTGCCAGTCTTTTAACTTGGATCTTCTCAGAGCATCAGCTGTACTCTCATTGGCTGAATTGTGGCTTTCACTGGGATCAAACCATGCAAAGAGGGCCTTGTCTCTTATCCATGGGGTCCTTCCCACAATTCTTGGTCATGGAGGTTTGGAGCTCCGTGCTCGTGCCTATATTGCGGAAGCAAAATGCTATCTATCCGATCCGAACTTTTCAGGTGTGTCCGGTGTCCTTGAGCAATTTTCTACATAAGATTCTGAGTTAGTATACATCTTTCTACTTGAGATGATAAACTGAAACGTATAGACAATGTTCTTAAAAAAGTTTTGTTTGGGCTGGTGAGGATTTAAGTTCTTGTGCTTTCTTTAAAGTAATGATATGTAGATTAGAATTGAGATTGACTCTTTCATTTTGTTCTTAACAAGCTCTGATAATATTGCGTTAAAAGTAACTAATTTTCATATTTTGGATTCGTCTCTAGTATCTGAAAATTCTGAGGTTGTGCTGGATCCTCTAAGTCAAGCTTCTGATGAGCTTCAAGTGCTAGAGGTAATGTGAAGTCTTATCTATTAATATGTGGATTGTGTATTCATTTTTGCCGAGACCGTGATTGCGTTTTATGTTGAATTCTCTTAGTGTCTTGACCCTTTGTTTTTCTTTTTTATTTCCTTATTCCTCTTTCCATAGCCCATTTTCACTTCGAACGTTTTATTCTTGAAAAGCCAACATACGCCTGCTAGTTTCTAGTAGAAAAGTACCCAGATAAATATATCTTATACCAAGGTTTTAATAGCGTCTTTTGACATTCAGACGAACAGCCTATGTTTGCTGGGGAAGAAAAGAGCACTCCTCTTTACAATTTACATTTTTGGTGCGAAACAAAATTAGTAGTCTTGTAATTTTAGGAGGCTGTCTTTTCGTACTCATGAAATTTATCTGAGTTGCAAACGGATTTCTGAACCTTCTAACATTCCCTTTGCCTCCTTTGTTTATTTATGTGTCGTGGTTTCTCTGTTCAAAGTTTATGCTTAATCCGTACGCCGCACGAATAAACTTAAGTGTTGATTTGTTGGTCAATCTCGAGTTTTAGCTTTTTCGTTAATGGTGATGATGCGCAGTATCACGAGTTGGCGGCAGAAGCTTTCTATTTAAAGGCAATGGTATTTGACAAACTGGGGAGACTGGTGGACAGGGAAGAAGCCTCAACTTCATTCAAGAAACACATAATGGCTCTCGAAAATCCTCATGATGAAGATTCTCTCGCCAGTATGTTGTAAAACAAACTTGTACTTGTATATCTATTATATTAACAAGGCTTGTAGTTGTGTATTGCAAACCTTTTTTTGATGATCTTATAAAATCTGTATAGACCATCCAGTATGCTTTTGCACTCAAATGTTCTGCACACATATACAGAGAGATTAGCCCTGTTCAACCGGTGAGGTCTTGACTCTAGGGGCATGCGAAGAGAGTCCCAAAAAATAAATTTTTTTTTTTTTTTTTTTTTTTTTGTAGATAGAGGCTCCGTGGGTTAGTGATGTAACCATTCTTTCTCAAAATTATAATTAATGAAAGATACGTGATAAACTTTTTGAACACCACAAAGTACTAGATTACCGATAATTTTTGGAGACTCAAGCCATACAAGTTACCCCTTAAGTTCTGTTTCAGTGGAGGAATGACGTAATTTTCTCTTAAAATGTTTCAACAGAAGGGAGGCATGGTAATCAAATCTTTTAAGCACTTTATAAATTAGATTTGAGAATTCACACATTGTCTATTTAAATTCTTATTTCGAAAAATCTTTTTTCAAATCAGTGGACAGACCAAGCAGATTGATTGGAACAAGCTCAAATCATATAAATGGCCTTACAAATTCAAATATATTCCTACCTCATATGCTCATTTGACTTGGGGCTTATGTCAGTACGATGATGTGAGCATGCGGTTGCGGAGCCTCTAGGGCCTAGTCCCTGTCAGTCCTAACTCTACTCCTCCCACCATATTAAATGGTTTTCTTTTCATAATACTTGTAATTTCCTTCTTTTTTTATTTTTTATTAGAAGTAATAATTTGGGAGTTATTATGAACTATAAAGGAGATGTCAACCTCGTCTTGACAAGTATAGCTGATTGCTCACTCTTCAACTCCAACCAGTCAACTGCCATGCAAGGTCAGGCGATGTTTTTTTTTTTTTTTTTTTTTTTTTTTCGTAGCTTCTTTTGAGGGCAATTTCCGACATTTCAATTCTCATCCCGTCATAAGTTGCGTGACGCATTTGTTCAGACATCAGACTTTGTCTTATCTCATGTTGTCTTGTGTCCCAATAATGTCTAAACTCGATCCTCTCTGTTCGTTTATCTTTCCAGCTCAGCAGATGATGAATCTGACACCTTCTTCACAGATAACTACGTAGCTCACTATGTCGTGGCCGAATATAGTCGATCCATCTCTGTTGACAAAAGAGTTTGACCCACTGAACAACCTCCACGTGGCCGTTATTCAACACAATTCACTTACTCATCTTTTCCTCGTCCATTTTATAATAGCAAATTGATTTTTAGCCCTACTAGTAACACTCACGACTCTGACGTGGAGGGACGTAAAAGTTTATTTATTCAGCTTAGGTTGGTGATAGCTTGTTGGCAAGAAAAATCTAGGGCCCGTTTGGTGTACAAGTTCAGTTTGAGTTGAGTTGAAATTTTTAAGTTTAAATAATAATTTTTGTTGACTTTTTTAGAAAAGACAAAAATTTTTTGGGGAAAAGATAAAAAATATGATAAAAAAAATACAATTTAGTTTAAATCAAACTTACCAACCAAACGGATCCCTATTTAGTACCTTTATTTTTATCAGGTTTAGGTTTGATTCGTGATGTAAGTAAATTTAATATTTTATAAAAAAAAAAATTTATGTATTATCTGTTTTTAAAATTTAATGTCTATTATTAACTATGAAGACCTAAGATTAAATTTTTAATCATTTTGTTAATATGATTAGTGAGTTTACCAAATGACTATTAAGATAGGGATGTTAGTACATTATTAATATCTTTTTTTTCTACTAATAAAAAAATCTTCTTTTAATTCTTTTTTTTTTTTTTTTTTTTTTTTTTTGCCCTCCCTTGCAAATTCCATTCGGGAACGGTTGTGGTAGAACCTCATTGAGAGTAACTATCGTAGAATTCTTTTTTCAAGCAGTTCAAATGTAATCTAACGGTTGAATTATTGCATGTGGATAATAATTATGATATGTCTTAGCTCACAGTATTATAAACTAAAAAATAAAAAAAATTTGAAATATACGGTTTCCCCATTATTCACCGAGAAATACTACCTGTTCTTGCGTGGCATCTTCGAATTTGTGCAACCCCACAAAAGCAGCAATTCTTTGGCAAAATCTTTGAAGAGAATCCCTATTCATCTTCTTCAAAACCATTAAAACACGTTACAGCTTGTAGCCCATCTTCTTATTTCTCTTCTTATTTTTTTTTCCCGGAAGAAAACACCCTCATAACATGCACGAGAACACTAAAAGCCATTATCTACCAAGGAAAAGAAAAATAAAAAAAAAAAGAACACTATATGCCATTTTCACAATTTTTTTTATTCACATCGCTTTTGTTAATTTCTTTGTTGTTGGAATCTATTAGTCCAAATATAGAAAAGGAATAACCTTCAATACTAAAATTTTCTGCTATAGCTTGCATAAAATCATATAATAAATTTTTTTTTTCTTCGTTCATTTATTCTGTGCTTTCAAGTTTCCAGTTTCTAGTACACCTGCAAATGAAAAAATAAAAAAGTTTCTATTACATCAACAAAATCATGAGATTTTTTTCCTTTAAAAAAAAAAAAAAAGGTTTCTGAGAATGGAAAAATTTGAAGAAAACCGAAAATGAATGAAAAAAAAAAAAGAGAAAAAAGCAACCAAAAAAAAAAAAAAAAGGACTGACTGATGATATGTCCTTGTTTTGCTCCCTCCGTAGCCTTGAAACATCGGCTTCATAAACAACCCTTACCGACGTCAACCCACTGCCCTTACCGTTCAGGTACAGCCCCGCGATGGTAACCTTCGAATGGCAAGATCTGTAACGGCAGCGACGAAGCTCGTCGAGAACCTGTTTGCCATCGGAGCCGTGGTTCGAAGATAGAGGTGGTCGGCAATAGCGGGCATTGAATGATGGCTGGCGGGAGGAGGTTTTCTGCTTTTGGGCCGGTAACAATGGAGATGGGACTTGAGAGATGTAGAGAAAATAAAAAGAAAAAAAGATTTTGCAACAATCCTCCTTAAAAGCTCAATAAATCTTCTAAAGTTTCTTCTTTGTTGTTAATTGCTGAAAGTGTTTGGTTGAAGGTAATCAAATGTAATCAGATACCTGACAATTTTTTTAAAGTAATCAAATTCCTAGAAATATTAGATTATAGTGTTTGGTTTTTAAAGTTAAATTTTAAAAGTTAAAAGGATAGTTGTGTCTAAATTACTTAAATTTTAAGATTACCATGGTATTTAGATAAGGGGTAATCTGAAACCCACCTCCCCCTTGGGTTTCAGATTACCCCTTTATAAGGGTATCTGAAACCCATGGGTTTCAGATTCCCAGGTATCTTAAAATAAGATAACCTCATAACAAACATGATAATCTTAAGATTCCTATTCCTTTATAAAAGATTACCCCATACCAAACACTGGGTGATTTGAATTTTGAGGAAATTGTAGAAAAAATAAAAATAAAAAAAATAAAAGAAAAGAAAAAAGAAGGATAAAAAAAACTTAAATATGAAATTGAAAAAAAAAATAGAAAAGATTGTATGTATGTTACCTTATATTAAAATTGATGTACCTTATTTCACTGCCACTCATTTTATTCACTGTCAATTTCTACCGTTCATTGATTTACCGATAGTTATTTTAAACGAATCTCTACCGCAGACTCTTCCATTCTCATTCTCGTTCTCAACAGTTTCTTTCTCTCCCTCAGTCTATTCTCTTTTTTGCAGATAGGAAATTTTTTCGATTTCACCTTCTCTCTGTCTTTTTATTTATTTATTTATATATTTTTTTAATACTTGTTTGGTTTATGAAACACCCATGAAAGAATAAAAACTGTCATTGAGTAACAGTTTTGTCTCTGATGACAGCTACTTGAGAAGCAATGCTTTTTGCTTGATATGGTCCTTTTTTTTTTTTTTTTTTTTTTAAGGGATGGTTGCTATGATCTGAAATTGATTTGTATGTTTATTTGTTTAAGATGATGCATATCGTTGTTCCAAGATTTTATCTATCAACAAACTTACAAACAAAGACAAGATTTCCATTATAATCAAATGGATTATCTGAATTTTATGTTCGCTTTGGCTTTGCTCATACAACACCACTGGCTAACTCTACGAGCAATCTTAGAAAGACTATGAACTACAACAATCACAGTAGGCATAACCTAAGCGACGACAAAAAATCGTGAATATAATTCATCCACAAATGCAAATCGTTTAACAAAGACATTTATCAAACATATGGGTCCAAATCCTCAATTAAAACTCCTAAAAAGTCTTGCAAAAAAAAAAAAAAAAAAAAAAAGTACTCTAGAAATGCAAATCAAAATTCAAAAGTTCCTTAAAGTCAATTTGAAGCTTTTGAGACTGAAATTCTTGGAAAGAGCTCATTGAGAAGCTGTCAGACGCAATTCCATTAACTACGAAAGGTCCGTCCGTCTTCAACCTTCCTGATAACCTCAGGATATCACCAGTGTTGTCGGAGATTGTCGCTGCAATAGCAATAAGCCCCATGACTACGACGATGAGTCACCAAAGAAAGAAGCGAGAGTTAGGGAAAGGAATTAAAGTTAAAATGATGGACAAAACAAATCTGGAGAGAGAAAGGAGAAGATGAGTCCTACAAGTTTTCTTTTAAATAAGGGCCTGTTTGTCTCAATCACTCAAACCATTCAACTCAAACTTTTTTTTTTGTCTTTTTCCTAAAAAGTTTTTGTCTTTTTCTCAAAATTTTTTTTATCTTTTCTGAAAATTCAAAAAAATTTACTATTGAAACTTAAAAATCTCAACTCAAACTACTCTACCAAACAAACCCTAAATTTAAAAAAAAATTCAAATTAAATGATCAGCTGAAACTGTAAAATGATGTGTATCAGTCATTGTTTACACATGGATTGCCAATGGATCATCACATGGATCATATGAGGTTTTACGATTCGGGCGATAATTCAAATATTTCTGGAATTGTTAAGTGATGTGTATCGATCACTGTTTTCACATAGATCTTTACATGGAGTATGAGGTGTTACAATTCGTGCTATAATTGAAGTATTTCTGGAACTGTTAGGTGATTTATACATGGATCGTCACATAGATCATGAGGTTTTACGATTCGCACTGTATAGCATTCCTCGAGTTAAAATGATAGACAAAACAAATATGAAGAGAGACAGGAGAAGATGGGCTTACAAAATAAGTTTTTATTAATATATATATATATATATATATATATATGGACAGCTGAAATTGTTAGATAATGTGTATCAGTTACTGTTTACTCGTGGATCATCACATGGATCATGAGGTTTTACAATTCGTGCTATAAAGCACTTCTCAAATTAAAATTAAAATGGTGGACAAAATAAATCTTTTGAGAGAGGACAAAATGGGACCTACAAAATAAGTTTTTCTTAAAAGATAAAAGATTTAAATGATCGGTTTTTTGTTCAAAAGATTCAGATGATCAGGTTTTTTATTTATTTTTATTTTTTAAAGAACTGTTGGTTGTTTGGTGATGTGTATGTTTACACATAGACCACGAGGTTTTAGATGCTATATAAGCATATTCACGCACGGCTCCTACTGGTAACGTCGCAACACAACAAAACTGAAATTCACGAGAAACAAACACCACACACGAAACGCAAATGGGCACGGAAAACGCCACCGGAGAGTTCAAGCTCGTTGGGTTCTCCAAGTTCGTCCGTACGAACCCGAAGTCTGACCGGTTCGGCGTGAGGCGGTTCCACCATGTGGAGTTCTGGTGCGGCGACGCCACCAACACAGCTCGCCGCTTCTCTTGGGGTTTGGGGATGCCTCTCGTCGCCAAGTCCGACCTCTCCACGGGAAACCAAATCCACGCCTCCTACCTCCTCCGCTCCGGCGACCTCCGCTTCCTCTTCACCGCCCCTTACTCTCCCTCCATTTCCGCCACCGCCGCCGCCAATCAAACCCCTAACTCTTCCTCCGCCGCCATCCCGACCTTCGACCGCGACGCCTTCCTCTCGTTCTCCGCAACCCACGGCCTCGCCGTCCGCGCCATCGCCATCGAGGTTGATGACGCCGAGCTCGCCTACGCCACCAGCGTTGCTCACGGCGCCAAGCCTTCCTGTCCTCCGATTTTCCTAGAAAACCGCGTCGTAATCGCCGAAATCCACCTATACGGCGACGTCGTTTTGCGCTATGTCAGTCATAAAACTCCGAACTTTTCCTCCGACGACGACGAATTCCTCCCCGGATTCGAGCCGGTGCCGGAATCCTTCCCCCTGGACTTCGGCATCCGGCGACTGGACCACGCAGTCGGGAACGTCCCCGAGCTCGGCCCGGCGGTGTCGTACGTGAAAGGATTCACCGGATTCCACGAGTTCGCGGAGTTCACGGCGGAGGACGTCGGGACGAGCGAGAGCGGGCTGAACTCGGTGGTGCTGGCTAACAACGACGACAGTGTGCTGATCCCGATGAACGAGCCGGTGTACGGGACGAAGAGGAAGAGCCAGATTCAGACGTACTTGGAGCACAACGAGGGGGCCGGAGTGCAGCACCTGGCGCTGACGAGCGAGGACATCTTCAGGACGCTGAGGGAGATGAGGAGGCGCAGCGGCATCGGAGGGTTCGAGTTCATGCCGTCTCCGCCGCCGACTTACTACAAGAATCTGAGGAACCGTGCGGCTGATGTACTGACGGAGGAGCAGATGAAGGAGTGCGAGGACCTTGGGATTCTGGTCGATAAGGATGATCAGGGCACTCTGCTCCAGATTTTCACCAAGCCCATTGGAGACAGGTAACAAAATTTTTTTTTTTTTTTTTGGTTGATTTTAATGATTAAAATTAGGATTTCTGAAAAGCAATTTGCTTGGGGATTTTGATTTTAAGCTTCATACACTTTGGGTCCATGCAGTTTCCAAATGTGCTTTTATTATATTTGAGAATTTATATTGACATTATTGAATTTAAGATATCAATTGCAGGAGAATTTTAGAGGGAGACATGAAAATTGACATCATAAATTATAAGAGAATCGATAGAATATGATATGAAAAATGCCTTGTCAAAAGGGCTCTCGTTTAAATCGTTGGAAGTTTGGTATACTTTTGTACTTTGATATGATCTTCACCGTATCAAATGTATAGAAACGTGCACTCACGCTAAAATTGTATCCTGTCGTTAAGGATTGTTTTCAGACGCTACCGTAGAATTCTCCATCAACATTATGTTTGGTAGTTGGCATCTGGTACTGATTTGGAGGAATGACGAGAAGGATAGGGTTTGTGCCTTCGTAAATAGAAATTTAGCTCCTACTATTAGTCGTCAAAGTGAAAAGGGTCGAAATGTAATGTTATGGTGTCATGGATCTTTGTTTATCTAGTTGGAGATACACACACACACACGACACGAAATTCCTCCTAAACTCAATAAACTAAAGCGAGTTTCCATGTTATTGCATTAGTTTAATTAGATCTCATACCACGTGCAGGCCAACTATATTTATAGAAATAATTCAGAGAGTGGGGTGCATGATGAAGGATGAAGAAGGGAGATCGTACCAGAAGGGTGGATGTGGAGGTTTCGGAAAGGGTAACTTCTCCGAGCTGTTCAAATCCATCGAGGAATACGAGAAGACGCTTGAAGCCAAACAAACTGTGGACTCCGCTACTGTGTGAGAGTTATTATACTTTGTGACCTCATTTTCGTTAATACTGAAAAATAAGGTTGTTTCTGATGCCAATTTGGTGTTATCTTTTCTTGACATAATAATAAAAAAAGTCAGATTGTGTATATGAACTCAAGAACAGGTGACTTGGGCGCCTATGTTGTGTAAAAGTGCAATACATCGAGTCAATTAAATGTACTAGAGACGTCTTTGATAACAAAACTAGTTCATTTCACTCTTGAATAATTTAGAAATAACTTAAAGATGGAGTAGAGTATAATTTCAATAGAGCTGCAAATATGGGCTCGCCTCCTTGACCCGCAGCCTGTCCCGGCCCCGCCCTACATGACGGGTGGGCTGGGCTTATGTCTATAACCTAGCCAGCTACAGATGCTCCAAATCAACCTAAAATGGCCAAGCAAAGTGCTTCCAAAATACATTACAAGCACAATTGTTCACCAAGCACTTTTTTTCTTCTTCTTTTTTTTTTTTTTTTTTTTTCACCACATGTTTGTAATTCAGTACACTTCAACCCATAAAGCACAATACAAACTACCAAAACCCTAATCAAGATTATCATAAGCAATGGTTCTAAGTTTTTTAGTTGTTCCCATTATATCCAGTCTTAAGAATTTACGTGGGAGCTTCTTGTAATTTTGTTCCTTGTCAAAGAAGGAAAATCGGTCACATAATTGAGTTGCAAGTGATCTTGCTATATATAGTCTGAAAGATATATGTGATGGGTGGTTGTAGGTATAATCTAATGGTAATTTCATACCTGATGTAGATGCTGGGAATCTATTGTCAAAATTTAACCGGGGTTAGTAGATAAAGAAATAGTATACATTTAGGTCCTTGGACATCGCATATAAAAGTCATAAAACGGTCAAAATCACAAAATAATATAAATAGTCGGAGAAAATGAAAGAAATGAAGAATGACAACACCGATATTTAGAGAGGTTTGCCGGAAGCGTGCTACATTCTCTGTGTGTGCGGGTTCCACTATGTAGAAATTTTTTGTACAATTAAATTACAATTTCTGAGTTTTTGGCATAAAGACTAGAGATGATGGCTTCTAGAAAAAATCCGAGAGGTCCCCCCTCGTGGAGGGGGGTCTTCCTATATTTATAGAGGGAAAGTAATGGGCCTGAATTCGTGGGTAGTAGTGGACAGTTCCCCACTACTCCGAATGATTTGAACCACGTGTAAGAACGTGGGTCATGATGTCACGATTGATCATAGACTTGGCAGTTATGGGGATTGATCCTTTACGATGCCACAATTGATCGTGGGCTTGACAGTTATGGAAATTGATCTTTGTGTGATGTTCGCCAAATATAAACGCCGAACGACGAATCAGTCATTTACGAAGACCAAGGATTAGGCATCGTTTGTCGTTCATTTTGTTGAGCCAAATACTCATCCGAGTTGTACTTGGTAAATTGATGGGCCTCAAAGAAAACAATACCAACTGATCGAGTGTAGATATTCATTGTTCGCCCACTGCCAAGTTGAAATCGTTCATTGGGCCGAGCCCAATTGTTTGAGAATGTTTAATCCATCGGGATCCGACTCTCATCATTCGTTTATTAGGCGATCGCGAAGACTCGTTGGCAATGTTATGGGGAGACGAAGTCTGACTCTAACGCCTAAATTCATTAAAAAGTGTAATCTCCTAGCCAAGTTCAATATATACATATAAAGCAAGTGAAATTCGGCGTCCAAAAATCAGTAAATCAGAGTATAGTGCCGTATGAGGCCAAATTGCCAGCACTAGTATACCAGATGTTTCCTTGGAACTGAGAGTAGTACTGCTGTAGACTTTAGCGGCAGGTTGCTAGTTTGGGATAAAAACACGTGTGTTAAATCTGGTGCCATTTGAAAGGATTTTCACGGGCATCTGGAGAGGGACAAAACAAAAGTCTAAAAATTTGCTTGGAAATTAGGAACTTGGAAAGACAAGTTAGATCCTAATTCGTAGAGAAGCTTATATCTTTGCACTGGAGAAGCTGCCAAGTGAAAAAAATCAGCCCCGTAAGTTAAAACAGATGTTTTATACATGGCTTGTGCACCTGCAGGACTTACTTGGGAGTTGGGTCTTAGCTGGATGTTATCATTTACAGCACTAGAATAAACCCGAGATGCAATGATGTCGCAATGATGTCAAAAATGAGTTGAATCATGTGCCTTCTTCCAACAGAAGACTCTGCATGTTTTGTTCGCAGTAATATTTCCATTCCTTCCCGTCCCCAGTACTTATGCTGTCCTATGGTCCCCTTTGAACCGTTTAAGTTATGGAGCCTAATTAATGCCTTGTGAAAAAAAACAGTACGCGATCGTAAACTTCTTGATCACTATAGTGAATTGCTGCAACGGCTGAAACAAAACTAAATGAATTTTAGGTGTTCGTGATTGTTTAATTCTGCAATTTTTATTGCTTTTGGTCAAATAACATTCATAATTTCATATCGACTTAAAGTTCCTTTC
The DNA here is from genome assembly GCA_009761775.1 of Ficus carica. Classification (NCBI taxonomy): domain Eukaryota; kingdom Viridiplantae; phylum Streptophyta; class Magnoliopsida; order Rosales; family Moraceae; genus Ficus; species Ficus carica. The sequence continues at coordinate 22,977,450 of CM019740.1, forward strand.
AATTGACTAGAATATTCTTTATATCTCATCAATATCACTTTTTAAGTTCCCATGACTTGAAAGGGAAAAGGGATGAAGAAGAGATGAAATTCATTCCATGAACATGGCAAACCTTACTAGTTGATGTGTAAACTGAAAAGGCATATATATATATATATATATATGTGTTACAGATCAAATAAATTTGGCTAGACTAGTTTTGAGTAAATGATTTGAAATTATTTGATTTGTTCTTTCTGAAGGGTGGAAAGCATCCCAAAACACATATTTATTAGCATCAGGACATGTAAATGGATTGTGGGGGCTGCATAAGATGCTCATCTCAAATCTGCCTGTGCCACAACACCCTATTCTTGCCACAGCAAACCCTGCCAAATTAAACAACAAATTATGTCCTTAACATGTAATGCCTTACCAAGAGAAAAAGGAGAAATAGCCACCAGAAACAGAACCCTATTTGGCAGAGATTACTTGAAGAAGCTACTGTACATTCTATTTGGTTGTTCCAATTTCAATCATTGGATGATGAAAGAAACGATCCAAGTCTACGAGCTGATTTTTCTTTTAAAACGGCTGAGATCGTTTCTTTTCATCAATCATCTAGTGGTTGAGAATTTGGCTGCATTGTGCTGTAGTAACTATTAAGTAAACCTGGTCGGAAAAACTTACCATATTTAGAGGGTCTTGTTATGATGTCTAGAAAAATATCATAAGCATCTGAATAAACAAGTTCAAGTCCTGGAAGTTTCTTGTTCAGCTTTTCCACTAAACTCTTCAATTTCACATTAAATTCCCGAGCCAGGTTGTTCTTGTCCTCAACACAAGCTTGGCCCTCCAAAATATTGGTGGCCCTCTGCAGTGGCAAGCAGCCCATTGGAGGTGGCCCCGTAAGCGATATCTTCCGAGCTCCAAGATCATACAGGTCCTCAAAAAAGTTTCCAGCAATTCCAATTAGGAAATCCTCATATTGCCTCACTGTGAATTGTTTTTGCCGCGTATAAGGGAACGAGTAATAGTTTTCAAGAAAGTCATTTGTTCCTATACTAACCAAGTACAAAGCCTCACTTATAATGTTATTTGCTTTCTCAAGACCAGAATAAGCTCTCAGTTTCTTCTGGTAGTCCTTGTAGTACTCTACCTCCTTCCACAGAGGAATTACACCCTGCAAAGAAATTCAATATTTTGTCATAACAAGTCTTGACATGTTTCGATTTGATCACTAATATATCTATGATAAGTACATCCTTGACATGTTATGTGCATTCATATGGTACTTACTAGGACATCAGAAGTGGCATTGTCATAGCCAGTCCCTGCAGAAGCAAAACAAACTCCATGGGCAAAATCCGATATCTTATATGACGGATCCAAGTAGGCGGGCACTATTGGCTTGAGGCCAACAGCCTCGGAGATGAAGTCAGGAGGAAGGCGGCCATTGCAGAAGCGTCCTGTGGGAAGTCCTCCAAGGAAGTCACGACCATAAGGCTTGAAGTTGCTCCTGGCTATCGTGGGAATGAAGTTATTGTTACCCGAGTCCACGGACGAGTCTCCGAACACTATGACTGCTGGGATTTTACCATTGGGTTTAGACTCAACGAGTAGTGCCTGCAGAATTTGAAACAAGAAAAGCCATGTTGGAATGTTGCAGTACCAGTAGTGTGCCATATTTGTCTCTCAGCAGCTTATGGAAATGAGCTGATCAGAGATTGGATATGGATTATGGAATACGGGATGAGAATCGTATGTTTTTTATAGTATTTATTTGTTATGTACAAGGACTTAAAAAGAGTATGGATCTCATTGAGAAAGTTCAGTTTTGGTTGGGAGTTCTTCTCTTAATGGCTTACAAAGTAGTTAACAATCACTAAGGATATGGGTTGTAGTTATATTCATTAAAAGAAGGATGTATTTTTGAAGTATTGTTTGTGTCTCAGTTTACCCCTCCAAACTTTAGTTTATATGTGTGTGTGTGTGCATATATATATATATATACACAAGAAATCCCCATCTTTTTATTCTTGGAATTGGAAATATATGACAATATTTGGACCTTTTCGTTTTTAAAAGTTCCACCCATAGCCTGTGTCCACACTTTAAATTGCTATTAATATACCCTTGAACTGTTGAGATAAATTTTCAAAATAACTTTGTGCAACATATAAAGTTTAAGGGGTAAATTGAGACGCAAGCTATAGTTTGAGGAGGAATTTTTAATACGAAAAACTTGATACTTCTAGATGTCCAAGTCTATCAAGAATTTGAACAGGAGAGATTTTTATATTTATGTTTTAAACTTGAGAGTGAGAGTGAGAGGATTTATACTCTACAACATGTAGTGGAATTATGCATGAAATTACTGTTAGATTATGTGTGTAACTACATTGTTCTAACAGTTTAATAGTACAAAATTTTTAATTTCTAATTTTTAAATTTTTTTTTTTGGTTGGGGTGTTAGATTTTAGATTTGATCCTAAAAAGAAGGGTACTATGTTCCAATAATTTGTCCACATAGGAAGTTCTCTTCCAATTTGTAATGTATGGAAATTGTATCTGAGTATGGGCCATTTATGCGCCACTATGATTCTCCTCCTGAAGGTCTTGTGATCAATTTGCTTTACAAGAAAAAAAAAATCGTGCTTTATTGCTTTGAGTGAGAGAAAAAAAAAAGAGAGAAACTCTACGATGTAGATGGGATTTTCAAGTGAATTTTGTTAGGACTGGATATCTGTTAACCAAAAGTGTTTCAACTAGCTGCTATTTTTGGTGCAGTTTGCTCGTGTCGGTTGTCATTGTATTTAATGAAGAGCAATAAATGTATTTAAGGATTAATTTCAAAGATAACACCTATAAGAAAAATATTTTTAAAAATAGCATCATTTTTCAGACTTTTCATACTAGCACTGTCACATTAGCTCTAGGAATTGTGGAGGCTTGAAATTGTCGAAAATGTCCTCAATTTTTCGGTCAACCCTATAAGAATTCTTCCTTTCCCACCCATTCCCACCATATCACACTCTCTCTCTATCTCTCTCATTTTTTTCTCGTTTCCTCTCTCTTCACCTCACATTCTCTCTCTTCAACAATGGGGTTTTGAAGAAGCGCAGCTTAGTTCTCTCACCTTCATCCTCTCTCTCTCTCTCTTTCTCTGATTTTTTTCCTCGTTCTCTCTCTTCACCTCACCCTCTCTCTCTATCTTCATCATAGTTGAAGAAGGTTGCAACTTAGCTCTTGATCAACTTGTTCAAGGTTGCAGCTCACCTCACTCTTCAACAGTGACGTTTCAGCTCAGCTTAGGTCTAGATATGAGGTAATGGTGTTTGTTCTTTTGTTTTATTTGTTTTTTATGCTTGAAGTGGGTTTGTATTTTGGATTGTAATCTAAAAAATGACTATGATGATGAGCTTATGAGGATAAGTTCTTGCAACATCTGTCGTCTTTTTGAACTTTTATGGTAATTAGATAGATTTACTGTGTTTTTCATTCCTTACTATAAGATTTGCCGGTCTGGAAAATTTCTGACTGTAGTAATGGTAGACAACATAATTACTATCTGGTCATTATTAAGATGATCTATTTAGTGAATAATTTATTGATCCAAAGGTAATCATTATATTAACTAACGTGTTATTGTTTCGTTTAGGAATGGTTGCGGTTTGCGTTGTATATCTCTCTCATTTTTTCTTGCTCTTTCTCTCTTCACCTCATATACATGTAGCGCTCCTTCAATAGTAATAATAGTAAATATAATAATCATTTCTGGTCAATATTAAAATGACCTTTTTAGCCATCATATCAGTGACCTAAGGTAATTATTATTTTAACTTACAATCTTATTGTTTTGTTTAGAAATGGTTGCGGCTTGCATTTTCATCAAGTATAATGGTCAATGGGACTGTGCGTCGAGATATGTTGGTAGTGAAATGAAGGGAATAATGGTACCCCTTACCGCAACTTATGTTGGTCTACTTGAGTTGGCGAGGAATGTTATTGGATTCAGGTGAATCAAATACCTAGTCCACATGCTATGACCGTCTATAACCTCCTAGCAACAAGGTCACAAAATCTACCACAGCTCAAAGCGCCGTTATGTGATGGTTTTTAATCTGTATTATCATTATTTTATATCCATTAAGACTTTGACTCTATCTTCTTCTTTTTTCCTCATGCTTTCGTATTGCTATAACTTTTGTTAGTGCTTTTAAGTACTACGTTTTGTCGGTTTGGTATTTAGGTGTTTTGATCGTTTGTGATTGGTATTCTATATTTGTATAATGAATTGGAATTTAATACCTATGTTTCTATTCATAGTCGTGTTTATAGGCAATTTTATAAATGACCAATGAGTCATTTTCATAATGACCAATGGGTCATTTACATAATGACTTACTCTATAGTTATTGGTCATTTACATAATGACCTACTCTATAATTAGTTTCATTTATTGCTGTAAAAAAGAGTTTTAAAACACATAAATATGGGTCAAACTGACTTATTCTTAACGTCAATATTTATTGCTGTAAAACGTTTGAAATTCAACCGAAATATAGTTTAAGGGTTACTAGTAAGGACATGTAATTATATACATGACTAGTGGGCCATTTTCATAATGACTTGCTCATTAATTAGTTCCATTTATTGATGTGAAAAAGTAGTTTTGAAACGCACATATAGGAATCGTCCTAACTTATTTTTAACGTCACTATTATTGTTGCAAAAAATTTGACATTCGACCAAAATACTTAAGGGTTATTAAGCATATGTAATTATAAAAATGACTATGAGTCATTTCCATAATGACCGTCCATGTATTTTATTTTAAGAATATAGGATGAACAAGAAATACAACTACTTAAGAACATAATGACCATTTACTGCAGTAACATATTCATACCATTTACATTTCTTGTATTAATCGGCTGACAATCACTCTCTGAGATTTTTCATCGTCTCCCAAATATTGACAAATGTATTTATTTGTGTGCAAATTATTTAAGCATTGGGGACACGCTTCATAAACTGAATCTGCAGTAATATAATATCACAAGAGAAAGTAATTATATTTATGACCAACAAATCATCATTTAAATAATAAATGAATAAAAATACAAATGACTTCAGATAAATATATATATAACCACACAACAAAACCAAAACTCCCTCAATTTTCCAATTTTCATCTTACAAGAATAGAAAACTAATACTAGAAATAAGATAGGTGTACACAGTTTAGTAATAAAAACCAACTAAAATGCACCACTATTTAGGAAGATTAAAACAACAAAAAGATAGGTATACGTGTTTTTGACCACATTCAAATCTAGCGTCAAATACTAATTTCCCACACTAAACTACTACAACAAAGAAATTCAAGTTCACAATAGCTTGGAATCAGTCATGTATCTCATAACTAACCCAAACTTCCCCATCTAACATCCGAGTTAATCTCCATTTTTAATTCTCAAACATCAAAATAAAGTATGACAAAATACAGACCACAAAAAATAATCCTCCTCAGTTCCAAGTTTCATACAGACCGCGCAAATATCTAGATATTCAAGCCCAAAATATTTCCTATTTTAATAAAAATTCTTATTTCGAAAGAAAACCTAACAAGTTACTCATAACAAAAATTGACACCTTATTAATGCATGTAAATCACATTAAAATACCAACATGAAGATTGAAATAACCTAATTTTTTTTCCTTGCAAAAACCACGAATCTCCATCTAATTTTCAAAAAAAAAAAAAAAAAAAAAACTCTTTCGAAATATTTGTTTACCTCTTGAATAAAGTCTTCCTTTGGTGGGTCAGTGACTTCAACTTCTTTGACTTCACCGTCTTCTTTGCCATCTTTGTGTTCTTCTCCTTGATCAAGCCTTTTTGTGTTTAATCTTCAAGCGTCTTCCCTTGGCTTTCGACCTTTGATCTTCTAGTTTTCAATGAAATGGTGGTTTTTAGAGGTTTCAAATGGTTTCAATGGAGGTTTCTCTCTTTAGCACTGTCTCCCTCTTTCTCTGTTTCTCTCTCCTCTGAGCAAATTTGAATATATTTTTAGGGTTTGTGGATCTTAAGAACGCAAAAGAGGGAAGGAGAGATAGAAAGGGTATTTTCGGTAATCAATACCCACACATTATCTACCAAACCCACTTCTAAGGGAATCTTCTGACATGACGATGCTATATGTGAAAGTCCAAAAAAATGATACTAAAACTAAAATTATTTTTTTTAGATGTACTATTTTTGAAATTAACTCATGTATTAAATGATCTGTATTTGATAAGTTATTTGCCTTAAATATAGTACTCCTAATATAGTGGATATATATGTTGGTTTCTTCATCTACCTCATTACTGAATATTTAAGAGATCACTAGTCTGGTTAGAGTTCAAATCTGTTATCCCTATTTTGCTGTCTCATTTGATATCTTTCCACTCAAACCTAAAAAATCTATTGGAGTAGTCTAGATCTTCCGTTTTACTATCATATTTGTTGTCTTCCCACTCAAAACTACATTGCTTGGAAATAAATTTGGTGTAAGTAATACTAAAAATAAAGAGATGGATGAATAAGTAATTGAAACTAATAAGTATGATTATCTATAATTATGATTATCTATAATTAACCCTACTTCATGGACATGTTTAGAGCTGAATGTCAGGCCATAAATGAGAGGAGGGAAGATGATGGAAAGACATGCATCGGGCATTTAAAGCTTTCACATACAGATATCAATACAAAACAAATTTCTGGACTAAAAAATGAACCCCTATTTGTTTGGCATGTTCATTTTAAGAAATTGAGAAAAAAAAAAAAAAAAGTATTTTTCTCAACCTTTTCTTTTTCAAGCTTACTTTGTTTTTCTCAACCTTTTCTTTTTCAAGCTTACTTTGTGGAATCTTTTTAAAATCTTCATCCAATGCATTATTCTGAACACAATTTCTTCTAATTCCAAACAACTTTTTGTTTTCAAAAAAATATATATATTTTACACATTAAAACACTATCTCATTCTCAAAATAAATTGACTTTTTCATTTCAAAAAAGAAAATTTTCTTTTTCGAAAATGGACATACGATCCAAACAGGATAGAAATAGCTCCGTCTATATGCTTAGTTTCACTGAAATCATCACGAGTCCTTATATGGTGTATATATTGCTTGATGGAGTTCAAATAAAAGAAAATCAGATTGCCTAAACAGACAAGATTAACGTTCTTGGTAGCTATTAAAAACCCCAAAAAGAGAAGGAGGGGGGGGGGGGGGGGGGGGGGGGGGGGGGGGGGGATGAAGGGATATTGATGTGGCATTGATTTATAGGAAAGCTTCCAAAGAACTAGGGAAATAATGCCTACGCAAATGTGCAGCTCTTGCTTTGCTTTAATAACTAATAAAGAGAATAGAGTTATGTGGCTCTGGATTGAGCCGGTAAAGGTAGCCCAAGAAGTAAGAGCCATTGCTAATATTAACAGCACCAACCTAATATTAATGTTACATTATGTGCAGCTAATGAAAGTGTCTTATTAATTTCTTGGAAGGTGACATTAAAACACTGTTGTAGTGCTTAAAATTTCAAGAAGGTTAGTTTAGTCTTTTTAACAACAAATTTTTAACTAAAATTATGATTACATATATCGGCTCTAACAGTAAATTCACATCAGACTAATTCGAATTTCCTAACGAGTTTGAGATTTCGATGAAATAACTTAGACTCCAGGGCATTTAAAGGATTTTAATCATATACATATATAAGTAATAAGAACTTATATATGTAGATCTTAGAAAATGGAAGGAAGGAAAATGTTATCTTCATGAACGACCCAAAGACAAACAACATTTCCAACATATATTTACGTATTATAACTTCTCTACTGTGCATTCATCGTTTTTTACTCCAAATGGTCAGCTTATTATCTTGTATTCATCATGATGATAACGAACTTGACACTACAAATACCCCCAGCTAGCAAATCAAGTTTGTCTTAGAGAGTACTATACTTTTATAAATTAATTGTAGAATTCAACTTGTGTCAACAGAAAAATATTATCAAATTTCAATTTAAAAATAGACCTTTTTTTATATAGATAATTAAACAGACAAGCTGTTGTTGTTTTTTTTTTTTTTTTAACACGGTAATGCTAGTAACTTCAATAATAAGCTGAAATTGATAGCAGCATGAAACATGAATAAGAAAACACGGTATTTCAATAGCCATCACCATCCAAGCAAGGATTAGGCATGCCGCTATACTTACATAATCATCTAATTAAATTATCTTCAGATATTTTCATATTAGTCACTAAATAAGTAATGTTATTATGTATAAATTCGGTAATAATTGAGACACCTTATTCTATTTTATTTCAATTTCAACAGTCCTGTTTTAATAATATTCTTGTAACCACAAGATCAGTACTAATCTTGCCTTCTCCAACAGAGATAATAGAAATATATCTGCTATATATTATTTTTTAGATTTTTAATCTCCACTAGCCAATGAACATTATATGGAGGAATATAGAATATTCTTGAAGGTTTTTTTTCTTTTTTTCCCTGAAAATGTTTATTCTTGAAGGTCATGTATTATTGCCCATCCTAATTAATTTGCTTTAGTTTTATATGTAACTTTTTTTTTTTTTTTGGCTTAGTCCTCTATGATAATTATGCATACCTATTGTGTATATATATATATATATATATATATATATATATAAATAAATGGAGAGAGAGGATAACCAACTTACCACCAAGCAATGTGGGCTCCTTGATTAATCATGCATATATATATATATATATATATATGACAATATACTATAGGGTTTGAGAAACGATCCTGTTCACATATCAGTTGTCTTATAAATTTAACATTACAAAACTAAAATATTTAATTCTTAGATTCTCATTATATTGTATAACCATTTAGTCAAGCTCATTACGTATAAAAAACACCAACAAAATCAAATTAGTCAATTAAGCGTAGATAACACATCGCTTGAAAGATTCAAAGAGGAGGTAACTAATAAATTATATCCACGTCAATTTTATTGGCACAGCAACTATATATGAGGCATTGACTAAGCAGTACTGGAAACTAGGGCAATATACTCAAAAAGGTCAGATATCAATATTTTAGGGAATTAATTTCATGGGGAAGAAGCTCATACCATATGTGAGGCTAAGTAACGCAGAGACAACGGGGAGATCATCGCGATCGGATAAAATTCGAAAAGGATACGTGCCGGTGCTTGTAGGGAGAGAGGATCACGACGTGGAGAAATTGTGGTTACCAACCAAGCTAATCGGCCATCCTTCCATTGTTGCACTGCTCGACAGCTCCGCCGATGAATTCGGGTATACTCAACAAGGCTTGCTCAAGATATCTCATGACATTGATCCGTTCAAGAGAATGGTCAAGATCATCTCCAGAAACAACGTATGATCCTTAATTAATTGTACTTTTTTTTTTTTTGGTTTGTAACTCACTACAAGAAAAGCCTCCTTCGGGGACGAAAAATGTTGCCGCTAAAAGACTAAAAAGTCTATTAACTATACGTATACCTATAGAGTTACCTTATAAATATGTTATATATATATATATATGTGTGTGTGTGTAGAGCTAGCTCCATATGATACTTTCAACTGCTTAATTATTCAGATATCGCAGTTGTTGTTCTTGTGGTTACTGATCTGTTTGGAAGATCTGTTTGGGAAGTAAGAAGCCCCTTTAACATCTTTTTATTTGCAAAGAATTCTCAATGTGAGAAAACATAGAGAAATTGTGATTATATATGCTTTCCAGCTTTCGGCTTTCTCAACAAGGGAGAATATATGTGTATAACTGCTAATTTTGTAGTCAATTTGGTTGTAATTTTGATGATCAAGATTTGTAAAAGTTCAGTTAATTTAAACACTAATGTAATAATTAAATTAAGTGTCGTATCAAATTCTTCATGATAGATGCTTGGCTCTCTCCAATATTAAAGCTAGCTCTCTCATCATCAGCACAATTATTCAATTTTTTATTTTTGTGGTGCTGATCATGATACATATTTTTTTTAAATGTCATATTGAAAAATTAGTATAATCCTTCAAATTTCCACTTTATGTAGAAATGATATAAGGAGAAATACATACGGGAAAACGTAAATATTATCCATACGTGTCGTTTGTATAATGTATACGTTTATTTTTAGTCAGGTACGATATAAGCTACTTTGTTCGATTTGCCATGAATCATTCATCTTTGCATTCATTTCAGAGAAAGTCAAAGTTACATAGATATATATATATATATATATATATAGATAGATAGATATGTTATTTTTCAAGCATGCCAAAAAAGTAAATATATAAATAAATAAAATCCTTACATACATACTTCTTAAGACGTAGAATAACCTGGGTTCTCTGCATATAAGTAAACAATGGCTAACATTATGAAACTGGTACCGTAATTTTACCTTCTATTTTTTGGGCCGGGGTTTTATTTTCTTTTAACTTGTTGTTGAGAAAAGTTCAAAGGAAAACATTTATTCACTTAAATTTACTTAACAAGTTTGGAAAATTAAATTATTAATTTATCCTAATAAATCATATAGATATAAAATAACCTAAAAATTCATAAAACTAAATATAAAAAAGTTAGGAAATTAAATTATTAATTTACCCTAATAAATCATAGAGATATTAAATAACCTAAAAATTCGTGAAACTAAATATAAAACAGAGAAGTTAAATCAAGAAAATAGACCAATAGAATCAGAGGTTTCAGTCAGAGCTCCACGTCACGTTATTAATTGATGCCATCAACAAAAGTTAATAATCTCTAAGGAGAGAAACTTGATAATTATGTAATTGTTCATAAAGGAATGAAGATGGTGGTTTCACATCGGTCCTGAGATAAATTTGCTAAGCTTAATAATTTGCAAAATAAACCGTGACCTTGATTCTAAAAAGAAAAATGCATAGGATCTTCGTGCACGGAATAGGAAGGTCAAGTTGTGTAAATAAAATCAGATTTGATCATAAACTATTTTTCCATAGCTAATAGGTTTTTCCAACTGGTTTTTCAATTGGTAGAGGATTTTCTCCAAGCATCTTTTAATTCTTTATTAATTAAGAGATAAGTTCTTATATATTACATTCTAGTTGTTGTGTCATTTATCTTTTTTATAGGGTGATTCATTATTTTCTTGTTTTGTTACCGTCCTTGAGGTTGGATTCTAAACCTCTATATTTATTTTTTGTATAATTTTTCTTTTTACTAATAAAGTAAAGGGAGGTGTGATATTGGACTAATTGCTTATCTCTCGATAGAGTGTTGTCAAATTGATCCATAGGTCTCAGTCTAGTTCAGATGTGTTAAGTTTCTCTCTCAATTTACAAAATAAATTATATAATAATAAATAATTAAAGATAATTAAGAAATATCTTTAAAATGATAATATGGGAAAAATTTTGTGATTTTTATCCTCGCTAAACACTGGAAGCACTACAAGTGTATCCTATACCTTCCAGATGCAATTTCTTCCAGATCCACACTAGTACAAAATGTGGATACCACGACGGTTTTTAACCGTCATGGTAACATTTCGACGACGGTTTTCTAACCGTCGTGGAATCCAGAGTCGTGGAATCTTTTTAGATTCCACGACGGTTTTTTATCCGTCGTGAAATAAGCAAAAATATGGCATAAATGTGGACATTTAAGAACATACCACGATGGTTTTACGTAAAAAACCGACGTGATAGATGGACCTACCACGACGGTTGAAAAACCGTCGTGGTAGGGTTCGCCGAAAACAAAAAAAAATTGTGAATTCATTTCATTTCCCACGGGTGACAAATCCGGAAATTTTAACTCACAAAATCAATATTTTTTCTAGAAAATTCCCAAATCCGTGTTTTACCCAATTAATTTTAAAGCAATCTAAATCACAATGACTGTCAACAATCACCGAAATGATGGATTTTGGACAATTTTTCTACGGAAAATTTCCAAATCAACAATCAACCAAATCAACATTTTGGAAGGAACATTGTGGATTTTTGACATTTGTATGGAAATTTCACAATCAACAAAATTAACATTTTGGAAGGAAAATTCCCTAATCCGTGCCTTACCCAAGCAAGATACATTTCAACTTACCGGATTGTCGAGCGTGGGTACGGGTGGAGTGGTAGAGAATGTAGGGGACGGAGGAATGGCGGCGAAAGGGAGAGGGAAAAAGGCTTGGAGTTAGAGAGAGAGGGAGGAATGGCGACTAGAGAGAGAAGGAAAAAGACTCGGAGTTAGAGAGAGAGAGAGGAATGACGGTGAGAATGTAGATAGGGAGCGGAGAGCGATAAATGGAGGGAGAATATAGGCGGCTTTGGGTTTGGAGTTAGAGTTTGTATTAGAGAGTGAAAAATGCTCGGAATGTAATGGAGTGGGAAAAAGAGTATTTTTTGGGGTTTTAATATACGCTCCAAAAAGTTGAACAATTTCAAAAAATTTTAAATTCCCGCATTTATACCTACCACGACGGTTTTTTGAAAAAACCGTCGTGGTAGGTCAAAATATTTTTTTTTGATTTTTTTGACCTACCACGACGGTTTTTTGATAGGTCAAAAAAAACCGTCGTGATAGGTCAAAAAAAATCAAAAAAATTTTTATGACCTACCACCACGGTTTTTTTCAAAAACCGTCGTGGTAAGTCAAAAAAAAATTTTTATTTTTTTTTTTAAATTTTTGAAAAATTTTTTTTTTTTGAAAAAATTCCCTCCTTCGTACCTACCACGACGGTTTTTAATAACCGTCGTGGAAGCACCCCTCTTCCACGACGGTTATTTAAAACCGTCGTGGAATCATGAAGCTTCCACAACGGTTTTTCAAAACCGTCGTGGAAGCCACCGATTCCACGACGGTTTTGGATAACCGTCGTGGAAGCACCCTGATTCCACGACGGTTTTTAGAAATTCTTTTCCGTTCCGTGTTTTTACGTATTTTTCATGACGGTTTTTTTTAAAAATGGTCGTGGAAATACCGTCGTGGAATCCACATTTTGTAGTAGTGCCCTCTCTTGACTTGAACACTCTTGTCTACTTGTCATAGTGTGAGCCTGTAACCTATCACGCCACGCCGACCAATCATCTTGTGTAATTTCTGATATATATATATATATATATATGTATATAAGTACTATCTGTAATAAGAAAGCAAAACACACACACACACATATAATACTATTATAAATTTAAGCTTTTTTTATTTTTTATTTTTTATTTTGTTTTTTTACATGTGTTTCTATTATCTCTCGTCTATTTAGTGGCATTGCCAAGATTTTGTTTCAGGGCTATAAACTAAAATTGTGAAAAATGTTTCACACCCCAAAAACACATCAAACACTTTTTTTTTTTTTTTAATATTTGGTAATAAACAAATTCTAGCTCTCTTGGGCAGAGACCTCTATGGAGAAGGTTGGCAGAACACAATTTCTGTTGCAAGGAAAAAAGAAACTAAAGCGGAAGCACGTGCTATACACGCATATATCAATTCAATTTGTTGAATTTTTTGATATATGAATGTAAAAAATTTTCGTTAAAGTTTAGTTTCTTTTTATATATATATATTATTTTGTTAAGAGTTTATTTTAGGAAAAAAAATATATAAGTAAAACCCTTAAAAATTAGTTGAAAGTGTCACAGAAAAAAATATTTAAGTAGGGACATATTTAAATAATTACTTCAATAAGGGAAATATTAGAGAAAGGTATTTATGAGAAAATAATATTAAAAGTACTGCATGAAATAGGGATACATTTTAGAATAATTGTTTTAATAAGAAAAAAAATGAGAGATAAAGTATTTCAACTGGGCCCACTTAAAAGAATAGGATTTAAAGGGAAAAAAAAAAAGCGAAAGAATAATCACAAAACAAAAAAAAAAAAAAAAAACCAAAAACCAAAAACCAAAAATATTAAATTTTCTGGTGAAATTTTCAAACATAAATCCATAAAAATTAAAATATTTTTAGTACATTGTGACGTCCATGAGTTTTCTAATTTAGGTGAGAATATATATATAAGAACTATATATCTCTCATGGCATATAAGTCTTAATTATTAGATTGAAGAACCGAATTACAAACTTTTGTTTTGTTTTTTGTTTTTTTGTTTTTTTGTTTTTTTCGGTTGGAGGTCTTATTTGAAATATGAGAATATTTTTATTTCCCCTTAATAAATAATGGAAGCCACAGGTCCTATATTAAAATATTTTATTAAGACCTTAATTAGGGTTAAAGTAATTTTGTCTGAAAGCCTGTCTAGCCCTCTGTTGTCAATCAAAAATATTATTTTTAAACTTGAAGTGCCTTGTTTTTTTTTTTTTTTTTTTTTTTTTTTTTTTTTTTTTTTGTATTAAATCTATTTTTGTCTTATAACGTGAATAATCTAGCATGGTACTACGTACTCCACATGTAATTGCCCAAGAATGGTCAAGACATATATGTTACATATAGCTACCTATGTTAGTTTTTTATTTCTTAATCAAAGACTGTGTTAAAAGATTCACGGTATTCCATGAAGAACTTAACATGAGAGGATGGAAAACCCAATCCCATATATATTTGAACTAATTACTTGAGGAGTTTAACATATTAGTAAATTAATAATTGAGGAGGCCACAATAACTATAAATAGCTGCCGCGCAAACATATATTTGATTAGAACTATACATATGTCACTAATTGAGTACGAATATTAGATAATTTTATATGCAAGATTTTTAATAGTTCACTTCTAATGGGAAGTTATGTCTATATTTTTAATTATCATAAGTAAAGTAAAGAGACCGCTTTTAAATAGTATGAGATCTTTTGGAGTGAGCTCAAGAGTAAAATTGTACTAGCATGAAGTCTAAAGCGGACAATGTTTTACCAAAGGAAAGCATAGGTAGTTACAAATGATATCAGAGTATATACCTAACTAAAAGTGTGACCAACGAGAACATTAGACCCCAAAAGAATGGGTAATTTTAACAGTTATCAGTTCCTACAAGAAAAGTGTAAGTTGTGCAGTCTCACATCATTTGAAAATAGATATGTGTAATGATTCATAAGTAAAGAGACCAACTCTTAATGATATGAGGCATTTTAGGATGAGTCCAAAAACAAAATAGTACAGGCACGAGATTCAAAATGGACAATATATCATATCAAAAAAAAGACATAATCATTACATATTAAAAATATATATAAATATATATATATACTGGCCACATCTATCAATATTTCTTTTTAACAACTCATATCAATTAACATCCCCAATATGAATTAAATTAATGCAATCGAAATTATAAATATGAAAATCTCATTTCATTATCCTTAATAAGGCAGGTTCCGCCCGGCCCGCATCCTGCCGGGGGTCCGTACATGGACATTGTTTGACAATACAAGAACGGTGTTAAATGGATGGGCACTTCTGCTTTCTCACATCCATCACTACTTATCAATAAGACCCTCACCTCTCTCTCTCTCTCTCTCTTCCTGCCCACATACGAGAAGCTTGTGTCTGTTTGTCTTCAATTATTATTCTAATACGAAGACCCATAATAATTATAATAAGCTAATAACTTGAAGCAATGGATAAAGCTTGAAGGGACAAAAAAAAAAAAAAACAAAAAAACAAAAAACAAAAAAAAAGGTGGCAAATTATGTGGGGGGAATAAGACCTCCACTCATAAAGGATAACGTTGCACATCACACGTACAGTATACTTGATCAGACAAAAATGAAAGAGATATCTAGCTATTACGTCCCCTCCCTCTCCCCCTTTTTTTTTCATAGAAGTCCATGAAACTTATTTTTTACTGAATCAGTTATAAAAATAAGGATAATCATATGCTGGTATGTTATGTTCTGTTAGTTCTGCATATATAAGAAAATATAAGAATAGTTTTTAGTTCATCAACCGTATAAATTCAGTAGATATAATTAGTTAACTTCTTTTACAAATTCATGTAACTTTCTTTGATTTTACATTAACTTTATGTATGTAGACTACATGGACGGTAATATTTGGAACTATTAATGCAAATAACATGTGCGAACAAAAAATTTATATATTAATGATCTTAGTATTAAACATCATTATCCTTATATTACAAGTGTCATGGGGTTCGAACAACATACTTTACCTTTTAGGTATACTAGTTGAACACGTATTTTGCGCGTATGAATAATATATTGCATAGAAGATATAAAAATTTTGAGAAAAAATTAAAAAAAGAAAAAAGAAAAAGTACATAACAAAAAAAAAAAAAAAAAAAAGGATTCAACTAAATTAATCAAATATATAAGTTATTGAATAGATATAAAAAGGATTATGCATATGTGTGTGTATATATATGTAATGAGAAACGAAAAAGATAAAAGAAATAAAAAAAAAAAGGATAAAAGCATAAAAGAAAATAAATTAGAGAAAAAAAAGATAAAGATAAAAGAAAAAAAAGGATAAAAGTAAAAAAGAGAAGTCAAAAAAAAAAAAAAAACAATGGATTGACACATCGTAAAAAGATGGAGAACATTATTAGTTCGTTTATATATATTAAGATAAGATCAGATGTAATATTTTGATGTGATTTAAGGTAGAAAGCTCCTATAACATATAGATAAAATAATATATGCACAACACAAGTTGTTCGATGCTCTACGGACATAAATGGACCATTATAGCTCTGTCTACTCGTATATAGATATGGGCCAAGTTGTCTAATTGTCATACTCTTGATCATTTAGATAAGAGGACGTGTCTTTTTGCATGTTTTGGAAGCTTATAGCTCTTGGGAAAATTGCATTAAAGATTCGGGAAAAAATGTTTATTAAAATATTAGTGAATATCATCTTTAGTTTATTGACTAGAAACCTCTGGATACACATACTATCTCTCAAAGCACGCTAGGCTATTACCAAATATTTTTGAAGAATTAAATGCATTGAATATTTTGCTTACATAGTAAGTTCCAAATTATTTTGCAAATATGTGAACATTTTATATATCCAATTTTTTTATTTTTTATTTTTATATATACAACAAGAAAATTTTATGTTTCTCTATGTCTTCCACAAGATATAGATTCTTTTTTACTGTTTCATCTTAACTTTTTCTGGAAATTAAAACTCAAAAGATCTATCCTTTTTGTCCCTTTGTTTACACAAGTATTTCTTATCTTTTTTATTTTTTATTTTTTTTTCCTTGAAATAATGCTATCCCGAGTTACTCAAATACTACACGGCTGCATACACATTTTTTAATCATATTGGAACTCTATATTCTACGAAGAAATCAGCTATAAAATTATTAATAAGTTAACATTGCAATCACCACACACGTAGATTATACATCTATATAAGGAAAGAAATCATACAAGTACAGGTTCATGTACACTTGACGACAAAAAATGGTCATCAAATTATAGTTATACCTGAAATAGCGTGAAAACATGTGCACAAGTCACATGGGCTAGACGTAACACAGACAATGACCAAACCCATACATCGAACCATGCTACTTTCCCCCACGTTATAATGTAATCCACTTTATCCTCCTCAACTTTTGGCAAAAATGAGATACCACCAAAAACTCATCTCATCTATATCTTTTTTGTCTTTTCTTTTCTTTTATTTATTTATTTTTCTTTTCGGCATGAGTTATATCCTTTTAATACTTTGGCTGAAAAGATAAATTGGCTATTCATCGAAAATAGATAGATATATATATATATAAATTGGTTGTGTGGGGCAAAATTTAAGTAAGCCAAAATATTCTGTGCCTTTTTTATTCCTCCATTTTAGCCATGTAATGCCGTGTAGCAATGGAAAAGTAGAATGTTCTAATAACCCTTTCTTACAATAGCTTTATCTGACCTTTTACGGTCCCCCCATCTTTGTTTGTACTAATTTCAGCACCATTAGGTACTTGTAATTTTCAATATCAACACAATCACGATATTGTCCATATAAAAAAAAAATTATAAATATTTGTGTATATAAATATGCATATATTATCATGGTGACGTGGCCAACGATATGCCTAGCTACTTTTAGGGTAAACCTTATCACTATATAAGTGAATAGGCACATGTTCTAGGTTATGTACTCATATCACACTTCCTACTTCATTCACTTCCAATTTTTAGTATATTCATTGTTCTTCATATACTTTTAAAATCCTATTTTCATCTTCAATTTTATATAAATATATATATAATAAGCTCGGATATGTTAGAGGTGAGTAGTATGGAAGATGTCATGGATGAGTTAGAAGTACTAGAAGTCACAGAAACCGATGCAGCCCTTCTTAGAGACTTGCTTGAGGAATTGGAGGACGAGGAAACCATGAACAAGGATGATGATAACAACGCAAGTAACTTCGTCGTGCAATCGGCGGTGGGGGCCGGCAACGATAATCGAGCCAACAAGTATGCGTTCGGAGAAGAGACTTTAGTAGAGCGGAATGATTTCTACGTCGACGACTCCGGTTGGCCGGTAGAAATGATGGAGAGCAGCAACGGCTGCTCGTTGCTGCATGAGGATGACATGGCGATTCCTGATTGGTACGCTGGCGATGGCGTGGTTGAGGTGCTTGGTTTCGAGTATTGTAACGACAGTGTTGGAGATTATTCGTACTTGTCTAATGAAATGACTTACAGTTGCTTGTGGGAAGAAGATAGTTGATTACTGTATCTTAAATTTTTAGTGTCGTGTAACGGATGGGATATTAATTAGGGTCTTAATCATTGTTAATTAGTAATTTAGTACTCATGTTTTCTCATGGTTACGCTTTTTGGGTGGTTGTATTGCCTTAATTCAGCTTTTTTTTTTTTTTTTTTTTTCTTTCTTCCAGAGATTACTACTTATTTGGAGGGAAACGAGCATATACATACGTGAATATGTGTGTGTGTGTGTGTGTGTGTGTGTGTTTTTTTTTTTTTTTTTTTTTTGGGCATAGTTTTAGTTAATTCGTGGAAACTTTTCAGCTATTTAGGTGAATTACCACACGGATAAGATGATTTCTCCAACTGTGGCCTCTTGCAAAGTTGGCTAGAGTTAGACTCACGAAAAAGAACAATAAATAATTTAAGTAAATTATAGGTTCTAAAATATTTAAAATAAATAACAACAAATAGCAAATTTGCTAGATAAATGATTTATTTACTTCTAGTAAATAGATTATTTATCTATTAAATTTATTATTTACTGCTGTTATTTCAAACATTCCAAAACCATGTTATTTATTTTCTTCAGTTTCCTAATAATACTATACTGTAATTTCCAGTATTTTTAAACTGCTGAAAAAAAAAAAAAAAAAACAATTATGGTGCTAGATTTCTGTAATTATTGGAAATTACTATAAGGATTGTGAAGCTAAAATGAGGACAAATTTCAACTCACAACACCAGGGAAAATATATATATATATATATATATCATCACTTTCTAATTCAGGAAAGTTCACAAGACTTGTATCCTCTGACCTTAAAAACAGAGTTGCAATGATATCGTGGGAATGAGAAATAAACATATTAGGATACAGCAGATGTCTAACAAAATACAGTTTATCATTGCTTGCAGTTGCAGAGTTGAGTTTTGCTAAAGACACTGTCAGGTAAAGAATTGGGAAAGGGTTATCCAGCTGTGATAGACAAGAACGAAAAACGTCTAGTCAAATATAATTTTACTTTTTGTGTGTCAAATAATGTATAATACAAGGAAATAACATAATAAATAAGGTGTGAATACATACTGAGACTGTGGGTAAGAAGTGTAGGGAAATATACTAACCAATCATAATCCGTCTGTCCTAACTGTTGTGATCTTGTCAGAGAGCAGATTTTCGCAAAGTCAGGTTTCTTTTGAACCAACACTAAACTTGGCTATGAAAAACCCAATAGTATCCAATGATGATGATGGATCAAACCTCTGAACAAGTTCTTCCTCGCCGGGTCGTAACCATTCCCTGTGAGTCAAGTGTTGTAAAGAGCTTAGATTACAATCTTTCGTCAAAAAAATAAATGGAAAACAAAAAGTCTGGTCTACATTTTTACTTTCATCAATCACCAATGAAGAAGTGAGATAATCTAACCCAAAATTTTGTTTCTTAAAAAAAAAAAAGAGTTCATTTTGTTCAATGTAACTCAAGTAAAAGAGGTATCCAGTCATCTACTTTTTGCAAGTATAGAGAAACTGCTGTGTATTATCTTCCAGCAACAATCTAAAACAAGTTTCACCTTGAAAAGTGAAAACCAACGATTGCCTTGTGTTACAAGGCAATTACTGGTCTCTCGACTTTTTAACCTCTCGGCCCCTTAAGCTATGCATTCAAGTTGGATTCAAGAAGGATCAAGTATCAAAAAAGAGGTAGCATTGCGATACAATTCTAGTTAGTTACTGCCCCGTAACTCTACAGTAGAAATCAGTTACGGCTCATCCTATTTCTTTTTAACTAATGAAGATGAAATGAACATGTCCTAAAATGAATTCGTATAACCCAATACTACAAGCTTAAAGAACAATGTAAATTTCACATGAAGACCAATGTATAATACCCTCAATTCGGCCCAAAAAAAAAAAAAGACAGTGAGGAGTATAGTCTGTTGTTCATGTGTAAAGACATTAGCCTGCAGGAAACTTACTCAATATATCCATCAGGATATTCGAAGTGCCCAACAAGACCAGGTCCTCCAATTCTCGGATGCTGAAATGTTTTCAAAATTGAAGCCAAACGTTAACAAATTAAATTAGAAGATAACCAAAGGGCAACTGATGTAAAATGTTTTCCCCTGCCAAACAGTCTTAACGAAAGTCAAACTCCTAATACATGTTCCATAAGCTTTCAATCTATCGTCAATTTTAATCAACTTATTTATTTATTTCTTCTCTTAGTACAAATATTTAATCAATCTATTTTAACTGGTTACCAAAAAAGAAACCATCACTTTGTTATATCTATGTAGCACACAATTAAACAATGATCTTTAAGCAGTACCAAATATATTACAATTACCGGTCGATAAATAATGTGTATGTCAAGAGTGGGTGTGGATTTGCCGCTAAGTGATGAACTTATGTACAAGCACTCATAAAGCTAAAATTAAAGATCTAACCTGTGGTGCCAATGAAAGGAACTTGTATGTATCCAGAGCATAACGAACCAGTGCTTCATTCTCGCCAGGATTTATCGTACATCTAGAATAAAAAATTAAAAATATCACAGGCAGTTTAGTCTATGGTAAGATAATACACCAATGAGCCAAAAAATACCATAATCAAGAAAAATGCACAAGTACTAACGTTGAATAGACAAGTACTCCACCCGGTCGAACTAGCTGAACAGCCTGATCAAACATTCTCCTTTGATACTTTCCGTGGTTTCTCAAGGACTCAATTGTATCCTATATTAATTAAAAAAAAAAATAAAGCATCAATTTTAATCACGGGATCAGTGTCTTCCAACAATGGCAACAAAAAGAAAAATCGTCAAAGCAACATGCCGAGAGGACTACCTCCAAATTAAATATATACATCCCACATATTTTTCTATTTCAAAAAACAAAATAGATATTTAACTACCCCGAAAGAGTAAGGTAGGGCCTAGAGGATCATATTACCTCTCCAGCAAATAGTCGAGGTCTTAAACCTAGGGCAGAACAGGGAGCATCAAGAAGGACACGATCAAAGCTGTTTGGAGCAAAGCCATTTGACTTCTCGACCCTACCCCCTGTGCACTGATTTCTTCCTGGCCCGTTTCGCATTCTTCGCAGATTCTTCCTGATGTCAGCTTTGCTAATGTAAGTTCTCTCATTCGCTTTTTCATTGCTAACTAAAACAGTAAGCTAATTAGATTTTAAATTGTGGAAGGATAAAAAATATCTTCTGTTTTGCACTACTTTGTAAGTGAAAAAAAAAAAAAAAAAAACAAAACAAAACAAAAACAAAAACACCGTATATAGCAAATTCACCTACCATTTTTCTTTGAAGTCTCATCAGCATTCAATCCTTCCAAAGTAATAGGTGCTCTTTTCTCCACATGCAACTTCACTGAGTCCAAACTTTTTACTGTTACATCATCATTATCCTTGATACAGGCTAGATTAGCCGTGTCATCACATTCATTCCCACGACAGACAGATTTTAGAGCATCCAATTTATAGGTTGTTATACAACTCAGGCCCATTTCCGCAGCCAATTTCTGAATGTCCAACACCTACAAGTACAGAGTGTAGAAAAGATACAAGATTACGATCCTTCCTGAGAATAAGATTTTAAAAAGAAAAATATATATATAAATCACTAAACCTTGAAATCCTAGGCAGCATGGAAGTTTTCATTTTGACACGACAATAATTAAAAAAAGAAATTAAAAAAAAAATAGTTCATGTATCCATCCATTAAAAAAAAAAAAAAAAAAGAGAGAGAGAGCTGAAAGACGAAAACATCTCGAATTAATTGAGAATGCAAAGTTATGCCCTATCACAACTCTTTGGAGAACTTGGGTTTTGCAAATATTATAATACAAGAATCATATAAAAGGAGCAGAACAGGGAGACACTTTCTCACAACAATTTATAGCAGAAGTATCACCTTATTGTGAGATCTATCAGCAGCAATAATTTCGCCTTCATCTTTCATTAGAATTGCAATAGCAGTTGTTTTCCCTCCCGGTGCTGCACACATGTCCAATATCCGCTCGCCATTTTTAGGATCTACAGCATCAGAGGAAAGAACAAATGAAAACCTCGTGGAGAAGATTCCGTTGTTATATCAAATGCATGCTACGCAACAACTAATCTGATATAATTTGAAAACTGAAACAGAGACACTCCCACACAGTGAAGAAAAAGAAATCTATATATATTACCGCTGCTTTGCATACCACATAAAAGGGAGGGAAAGAACACAGATGAAGTTTAAAAATACACACATGCACGTGCATTCACACAACTTCTAAAATGCAAAGGTCTCTAGAAAACAGCAAGATGTGTAGTTCACTATAGTACCTAGTGCATGAGCAGCAACAATGCTCGGTAAATTTTGAAGAAATATTTCTCCCTCAAGCACATCTGAGAGGCAAAACAGAAAATTATAACAGTTGTTCAAACATTTCAAATATCATAAGAAACAATAAATGCAAAATATGTCATATTGTTTCCAATGAATCATCAAATATACCATGAAATGAAGGGAGTTTAAATACTCGATTAGACATATCCACCGCAACTCCTTGTGGAACACGAAACATTCCAGACCTTGACAGCATTGTTTTTCCTTGGCCAATATACAGGCCACTTCGTTCAGAATAATATGGATCTGCATTTATCAAAAAAGAAAAATCCAAAAATTCGATATAATTTTAATAAACCGACAGATGTTCATAGACAAGGATAGTGAATGAGCTCCACCAAGAACTCACTTAGTACCTGTTTGCAAACCTTGCACAATGGTCCCTCGTGTTATACCGGTGGCCCATCCACCATCAGTGCTAGGCTGCTCAACAGCAACTGAAACTGCAACCACATCGCCACTCTCGACGTGGGCACTGCAAGCTATTACTCCAGGAACATAGACCTACAGGTACATAATTTTACGAAACAGAAGAAAAGAGGCTCCAGTGTCATTAAATCCCTAATGCATACATCTGAAAGACAACAATGACGATATAAGAATAAAGAAACCTATCATCAACAAAAACCGAGGAAAATGTAGCAATCATAACAAGCCAGAAACGAACTCCAGAATTTTATGTTCCAGGAATACAATCTAACCTGAGCACCTCGAAGAACAGCCTCAGCACATTTACGACTCACAATCACCTCCTTGGGAGGTTTGCCATCTGCATAACCATAATCAATTGCATGCGGTCCTGACCCTCCGACGAACAGAACATAGTCTAACCCTGGAAACTGACACTTAGAAATAGGACCACTTCCAAAGCTTCCATGGAGAATGTTAACATCTTCTTCAAGCGGTCCTGAGGTTGCCTTACGACATTCATCCGAATTCTGGGGTTCTTTAGATTTATCAGAAAAACAACTCTTCTCGGTGCCCATATTGAAATCGTTACCATATTCAGCCTCCTTTTCTTTGAGAATCGCCAACAACTTCTCAATAACAACATCAGGGGAGGACTTAAGCGTGTTCACGCGTATACATGAGTAGCAAGATGGGCACCTAATCAAATTAGTGGAATTGCAACAAAAACTTTAATAAGATACCATAAACTAAGGATAAGAATAACATTGTAGCTAATGCACATAGAAAAATGGGTTTTTTGCATTGGCGTTGTGCAAGCTAAATATTTACTTTTAGTTTTGACAAATAAGACCCTAAACTTTCAGAAATACACACGAAACTTTTTGTTAGTTGGCAAATTGAATCCTACACATTTTTTTTTTTTTTTTTTTTTTTTGAATTTTTGCATCTAGCACCCTAATCGACATCCGTTATCGATTAAACTGAATTGCTAAAATGTCAAAATTAAAATTTTGGGTTCCAACTTACAAATGAGGAAAACTCTACGGTGCATTGGTGCAAATTACCCTCGAAAAACAATTCTTTCGTGCTTTCATACACAATAGATACTTTATACTTTGAAGCACTTGTCAATCTTATATAACACAGGTAAGCTAAGCATTAAGTTAAAGATTCAAATAAATAAACGAGCAAAATAGCAATGCGAAAATCATGATCATTAACAGGAGAAACTTAAAAACCAATTGAAGCTCCACAACAAAGGACTGATAATAAAGTTGGCTTTTTTTTTTTTTTTTTTTTCTCCTCCTCCTTTACTGCACTTTCTCAGGAACCAAACGAGTCAAAAAGCAGGAAAATTTTTATTGCAAGAAGAAAGGGAATTAGTGGAGAGACGTACGTTAATGCTTTAGAGATGCGGGCGAAATGGTGAGGTCCATAAGCTTTGGAGAAGTAGTCCTGGACCAGGGGATTCCATCGCAGAAGCGGTTCGAAACGGTATCTTTCTGAGACGTCCTCCATAGCCGAACTGAGCTTGCGATCAGAGAAGAAGAAGAATCTGCTGCTGCTGCTGCTGCTGCGAGTGGCTCTGATCAAGTCCCTCGCTTTCTTCATTCAAAGAGAAGGGAAGTGGGGTTTTGTAGTTTGTAGTTTGTTACACAGAGAGGCAAGTACACACAGTTCTGTTCTCAAAGTTCGCCAACAGAGTACAGACTCCTTAACTGAAGCCCATTGACTACCAATTGTCGGTTAGCCCAATCCAAGCTTTGGATTTGGGCTTCGTAGCAACACAATCTCAGCCCATTCAAAAAGAAAATTATTTTTTTTTTTAGGGAATTTATTTATTTTCATGAAAAAAATCTTAAATTATTTGTTAAATTTGTTTATCATGTGATTACTTAATTTCTTTTATTTCATCATTACCTAAAATACTAAAAATTATATATCCGTTGATCCAAAAATTTTTGAATTAGAATGATTGACCCAAATAATCTTTGAATTTTTCAGAATGTCTTTTTATGAATTTTTATTTTTTTAAATTAATTATTATTAAATTACTAAAATACCCTCTCAAATTTTTTTTTTTTTTGTTGTTGAGACAACTCTGAATTCTCTAAATGTTGGCATTATAGTTCTTTCCATCCAATTCTATTAAATTTATAACAGAATGAGTCATGTGCATTACATGTGATCTAATTTAAGATAATATTTTAGTAATATAATATTTTAAAAATAATTAATTTAAAAAATAAGAAGTCATAAAAAAATATAATTCATCGTATTCTCTCTCTCTCTCTCTCTCCACTCTCCAATAGCAACCCAGATTCCTCCGGGAGGGGGGGGGGTAGAGAGAGAGAGGAGGGAGGGAGGGAGGGAGGGAGAGGGGAACTTTTGGGAGATGGTATTTTAGTTTTTTTACTATAAAAAAAAAAATCATTTTAACAAGATTTCATTAAAAATTTAATGAAATTTGACTGAAATGACAAAAAAAAAAAAAAAAAAGGAGTTTAGAATATCTCGGCAAAAAAAACAAAAAAAAAAAAAAGAACAGGAACCAAATCGTTACATTTAAAAAAATTCAGGGATGATTCAGGTTAATTACTCTTTGAATTATTACCTTAAAAAATATATATTAGTCTCACATATGACTCTACCACTTAAATTTTAAAATCATTCTAATTTTATTATATGAATTTTTAAAGCTCTCACTCTAATTTTTAAATTTTGAATTAATTTTACTTTTTTGATAAGTTTGAATTAATAATTTTTTTAAAATTTATAAAAAGAAGAAAAATAATCACATTATACACCATTTTATCATAAATGTATATGAAAAAAAAAAAAAAAACCACATGATTACATGAAACTCTATTTTTCTCTGTGTTTTTTTGAAAATTTTAACATAAAAACTTAAGTAAGATTAAATTTACGTTTGATTTATCGATTAGAGATAAAATTTTTAAATTATAATTAATTAATTTTTAAAAATTAATTATAATCTTTGTTGGTTTAAAAAAATTAAGATAAAAAAATATAATTTAATTAAAATTAAAGGGAGGGGCTGTGGTAGAGCCTCTCCTAAATGACTCTACCAGTAGAGTCATTTTTTAAACCGTTAAGATTTAATCGAACGGTTGACATATCAGAGGTGCACCATATTATCATACACCGTACCTCATTTAAACTTTCTCAACCCAAGTCTTCTCCGTCGCCGGCGACGGACGCCGGCGTCCCACTCCCGACGCCGGCGACCCAGCCCCGGCCGCCGGCGACGACCCTTTCTCTCTCTTCCCCTTTCTCTCTCTTCTCTTTTCTCTCTTCTCCACGCCGGCGACCCACCCCGGCCTCCCCTCCACCCCAGGCTCCAGCCCCTGCCCCCCACGCGCGGCACCCTCCGGCACCCCCCAGCCCCCTCGCCGCCCCCCCCCCCCCCCCCCGACGGGACCCTCCCCCCCCCCCCCCTCTCTTCCCTTCGCCTCTCTCTCTCTTCCCCTCTCTCCCGCCCCCCCCCCCCTCACACCCCCTCTCTCTCTCTTCCCCCCGTCGGGGTGAGGGGGCTGGGCTCAACTTCCCCAGCGTCGGCTGGGCTGGGGGCCGAGGGGCCGGCGGGGGGGGCTGGGGGGTGTCAGAGGGTGCCGGGCGTGGGGGGCTGGGGCTGGAGCCTGGGGTGGAGGGGAGGCCGGGGTGGAGAAGGGAGAGAGGGAAGAGAGAGAGAGAGAGAGAGAGAGGGGAAGAGAGAGGGGAAGAGAGAGGGGGAGGCGGGGAGAGGGGGGCCGCCGGGTAGGCTGGGGGGGCCGGGTTGGGGGCTGGCGGGGCCGGTGGTGGGTCGAGAGAAAAGAAGAGAGAGAAAGGGGAAGAGAGAGGGGAAGAGAGAGAGAAGAGGAGAGAGAAAGGGAATCGTCGGCGGCCGGCCGAGGCTTTTGCCGGTGGTGAGAGGCCAAAGGTGGGACACTGGCGTCCGTCGTCGACGACGGAGAAGACTTGGGTTGAGAAAGTTTAAATGAGGTACGGTATATGATAATATGGTGCGCTCCTGATATGTCAACCGTTTGATTAAATCTTAACTATTTAAAAAGTGACTCTACTGATAGAGTCATTTAGAAGAGACTCTATTACAGTCTCTCCCAAAATTGAATTGATATACTAAAGGAAACATAAATTAAAATTCATGACGTGAAGGGAAGAGTTTTTAAAGGATATTATCTTGAAAAATAAAATAAATAAATAAAATTAAAAGGTATTTTTAATCAAAAGAAGACCCCCAAAAAAAAAAAGTTGGTAACGTGTCATTTTTCGGTTTGGTGATCGGTATAGGCGGGCCCACCTGGGTGTTCTGATTTTGCAATCGGTCGTTTCCCTAGTGAGATGGCGCACACAAACATGGATGACGTCACATATGATCTTCCTCCATAATGTGCCAGCAATGTTACAGTTCTGGCACTACCTTCAAAAAAGAAAAAAAAAATTGTTTGATCGACCCAACAACAACAAAAGAAACGGACAAATCCCAGAAAAATGCTTCGACTGAATCTCCTCCGAGTCTCCGCCGTCGTTCGATCCCCTTCGCATTTCTCCGCCCATCCGATTCAGGCCAAGCAGAGGCCGGCGATGGGCTCTCTCTCTTATACGACGTCGTCTAAACCCTCCTCCGGCGACAAGCTCCTCTTCCGCCAGCTCTTTGAGAAGGAATCCTCCACCTACACTTACTTGCTCGCAGATGTTTCTCACCCCGATAAACCCGCTCTGGTTTGTTCTTCTTCTTCTTCTCATGTAAATATGTTTTCGAAAAAAAAAAATAGAATTGCCTTTTATTTTTTAACCTTTTTCTTCTTTAATTTTTAATTGCTTGCGATTGTCGTACTTGAATGAAAGTCATATTTGTTGCATAGCAGCATCTAAAGATTGTAGAGTTAGTGTTAGACTATTTAGTTGACGAATTAATGGTGTTTTATCTTGCAATTGAGTTTGTTTGATTATATGTCACCATTATAATGCCTAAAATGGAAATGCTTTTGCTCCACTAAAACGACCAGTAAATGTTGCTAATCTTTTCTATTTCTGAGGTTTCAAGTCATTTCATTTGTCTTGTTGTTTATTCATGTAAAGCTCAACAGTTTTAGTCATTGAGAAGAATAACTGCTTAACGGCTTTTTTCCCCACCCTTCATTCGCAACTTTTTGAGCAATTCAATTCATAACATGGCGCTTCACTATGTTGCAGACAACTTATGTGGGCCCCATTGTATCTCTTGCGGGGCTGGCTCTGTGTTTAACCCCGTAGCTTTTTGTATCTAAGAGTACATGTTACTAGCTTGATTATTCTTGTTGTCACTTGTTTATTAATTTTTTTTTTTTTTTTTTTTTTTTTTTTTTCACTCAATTCAAATTTTGCAGTTGATAGACCCAGTTGACAAGACGGTAGAGAGGGACCTTTCTCTTGTTAAAGAGTTAGGACTGAAGCTAATTTATGCTATGAACACTCATGTACATGCTGACCATGTAACTGGCACTGGCTTGATAAAGGTTTTGTATCATCAACCTCAGTAAATTAATTTATGTCTGTAAATCGTAGTATATCATGTAGTTTGTCCATGTCTTTTTATTTGCGCAGTTCTGATACATTTATGGGGATTTTGTTTAAGCCATGCATAAATCTGTTTGTTGCAGAGTAAGGTTCCCGGTGTGCAGTCGATCATTTCAAAAGCCAGCAAATCAAAAGCTGATCTTCTAGTTGAAGCTGGTGATAAGATTTATTTTGGTGATCTGTTTTTAGAGGTTGGATTACAACTTCTTTTTACTTATATGATTTAGTTTCTTGCAAGATCAATTTAGGGAACTGTTTATCTTTTTGATTGGAGAGTTACTAATGCCGAAGCCTAAAGACTTATCTTGTTAACATAAAACAAACTTAGAATTGAATTCTACGAAACATTTCAGTTTAAGTGAGAAGATCAGGGCATCTATGCTCATTGACATGCTTGATGAGCATAAAGCCATAAACTGCAATCTTGTTCCTAATATATTTAAGTACTGTTTCAGGCACCAGTCAATCCTTCATTTGTTTCACTTGCTTTTGGTTTTAAACTTGGACAAACTTCTCGTAGACTTGATTCCTAATCTCTTTTTATTTCAACAAGGTTTAACATTAACTCGTTCTGTGACTAAGACAACATAGTGAAATGCGTAGGCATGTTAGGTTGTTTAACAGTTGTGACACTCAATTATCTTTACCTAAATTTTCACTTCTGTTAATCGGCCACCTCATGCATGTGGAATGGCTGTTTGTGTATACACACTAGTTTCAAGTGTAAAACTACTAAGAGAAGTGTGAATTTTATGCTTGAAATGATCATAAAATGTATGTTATCTTAAATCTTTTGCATATAATGCGTTCCATGACTTTTATTTTGCCTTCTGCTAAGATGATGCATTCCACAACTGTGTCAAGGGATAAAAGTGAAATAAAAAATAATAATAGATTCGTGCTGGGTACAGTTTGCATGTGTAGGTTTGTTCATGTGTTTGTGTATGTGTATACCTGTGAACAATTTTTTTGTGTTTGTTTCATTGCAGGTACGAGGTACTCCTGGCCACACATTAGGTTGTGTTACATATGTAACAGGAGATGGACCCAATCAGCCCCAACCGAGAATGGCGTTCACAGGGGATGCCTTACTAATTCGCGGATGTGGAAGAACTGATTTTCAGGTCTAGCGTCTTTCTACAGATTGTTGTACAAAGAGTAACTTTGAGTTACTATCAAGGAGCCTCATTTTGTTTCTTTCAAATACTTGCAGGGAGGTAGTTCACATGAACTCTACAAGTCGGTACATTCACAGGCAAGGATTTACTTAGGAAGTAGCATATTATGCTTTCCATCGGAAACAAACTTTCTGTACCTTTTGACTTCCATGCATTGGCCAACCACTGGTTCTTATTTTCTTATGGGTCCAGATTTTTACATTGCCCAAGGAAACATTGATTTATCCTGCTCACGATTACAAAGGATTCACCGTAAGTTAACCAAATTGTCTCATTTGCTTCTGTACTAGATATGTTTTTCAAGACATCTGTTAATTCGACATGCTTGAATTTAGGTTAGCACCGTAGGGGAGGAGATGCTCTATAATCCCCGGCTCACAAAAGATGAGGTGATTCTTTTGGCAAAAAGTGCTGATCTCTTATTGTTTATTCAATAAATCTTCTCTACTACCATCTGAGTAACAACTACTTCATGTGCTTTTCCTCTTATTCTACTTATCCTTTTTTAATTGGTCTACAAACGTCAATCATAGATGTCCAGAATGACATTAAGCGTGTTTTTAACTTACTACTAAAAAAAGGACAAGCATCTACTTGAACTATTAGAAAAGACTGCTTCTAGTATTGCAAAGTTGCTTGCATAACACCAGCATGAGACTGAAATATAAGAGAAAACAATGAGCTAAAAGATGTTTTCTGGATGTATGCGAATGAAACTTGCTCTTATCTTTTAATTCAATTGGTGTTACCTATGTGCATCATGTTGTTTTTGTTTTCTTTGTTTCTTTGTTATAGCAATTGTTGTCAATACTTGTTCTCTCCATTTATCTTGCGTAATTTTCATCAACCCTTTTTACCTAAAGCAACCTTTGGACCTTGTTTTGCAGGAAACGTTCAAAAATATCATGGAAAGTAAGTATAGTACTGTTCTCTAGCATTACTATAGGAGAATTTTATGGTACAGTATAGCAGATGGGACACTTTTAATCGACATATCACATCATAATTTATTTAAGATTAAAAAAAATTGTTCAGACAGTTCTTATGGTTAAAAATTGTGTCATATTGGTACTGTAAATTTTCCGGCCCCACTAAAGAATTCTCCTTAGAAGTATCTTGCCATAATGTCAACTGCAATTACAACTTATAAAGTTTTTAATTATTGAAAATGATTGTTTAACAGATTTGAACCTTCCCTATCCGAAGATGATTGATGTAGCTGTCCCTGCGAATATGGTCTGCGGTTTGCAGGACTTTTCGGCAAAGCAAGTTGAGGCTGTGTCAAACTAGATATGGTCAGGTACCATGTAGTACGAAATTTGTTGGAAAACAGCTAGCTTAACTAGTTTAGATAATTCACTAGTCTATATAGTATTAGTACGTGATTTTGCTTGCATGTGATGTTCCTATGTTGGTCACTTTACGATAGCTTTACAAATCTATGACATCTCTTGCACATTCATTTCAAAATGATTATTTCAGTGCTTTTCATACTCGTTTTGGGGAAAAAAAAAAAAAAAAAAAAAAAAACTCTATGTAGGAAAAAATTCACAGGTATGTAACTTAGTTCTCTTAGCGGAGTCATCATTTTCTTATTTTAGGAAGATCATCATATGATTCTTCGGTTTATGAAACTTCATTTCAACTCAGCTGTAATGGTAGGCATCTTTTCTTCATTGGGATGCAGTTGAATTTCATCCTTGATCTACTTGTGATTTACGAATTTTGACACTTTTGGACTCGGTGAGAAATAACTAATCCCAAGACCAAGATCACTTTCACACGTTGCTGCAAGAAGAAAGGACATAAAACAGGAGTGGTTTATTTCCCTTAACTGGCTGTAACAGTGAGAGAGAGAGAGAGAGATCAGGTCTTTTATGTGTATCAGAATAAACTCGCGTTTAGATCTGTAAATTTAATGCTGTGTAACTGTATCGTCTTTAAATACATTACGTTAGTTTTAGGTGCCTACTTATTGTGCATGTTTATGTTTTCCCATTCTTCGTTATTCAATTTGGCGGGGTAGTCGGGTTGCCCACTCTTTGTAAGACAACCGTGTCAGTTGGAATATACCCCTTTACCGCTGGCAGAAGTTTAGTTTTGGTCTTTCCATACCAAAAATTAATTTTTAAGCTGTATCTCTTCCTTTAAAGGCTTTGATCCTCTAATATCTTGTTGATTTCTAGAGCAAATTACTTATAAAGCTGTAACATTCCAACTCTTCTTTGGAATTTCTGTTATGACTCTTTTCCATTTATGCTTTCAAATTTGCAAGCATTAGTTTAGGGGTTTTTTTTTGTTTTTTTTAAAGATCATATTTTTAGGTTTCGTTAACAATTTTTCTTAGGATTAATTTCAAAAATAGCACTTATGGGAAAAATATTACTAAAACTATCACCACTTTTGTTTCCTTTAAGTGCTAGTACTGCCACATCATTTTTTCTTCTAATTTGTGGGACCCATAAGCTTTTAAGGGATGTCAAATTTCAGGATTATCTTCATCTTCCCACTCGTCCAAATCTCCCTCTAATGCCCTAATTTGATTTTCAAACCATTTTTAATATTTTAGAGAGAGACTCCCATTTAGAGAGAGAAAGAGAGCGAACGAGTGAGAGAGAAAGAGACGTACCGTAATAAAACCGTTGGAAACTACTCTAAAATCGCTCGGAAACCATCCGAAACTGTTTGTATTTTTATTTGATTTTGTGATATAAACTAAAAGTTTGTTGGTTTGGTATTTGGATATTAAAAGGAAAATTGAGTATATTGGTTGATTTAAATTTTTGGTTGTCGAAGGTATTTGGGTTTGTGTTAATATTTGGTTAATTATTGGTAATATTAAAAAATACGGTTGTGTGATTTTTTATCTGAGATCATGTTGTAATTTTACCCATACGTCATTTTAATGATGACTTGCTGGTCATCAATTTAATTACTCAGAATTTTGTTATATCTTACTGGTCATTTTTATGATTACTTATTGGTCATAAATATAATTACTTTCTTGTGATACCATTATCACATGTTCAGTATGTTCGACACAT
Organism: Ficus carica; assembly: GCA_009761775.1. NCBI lineage: Eukaryota > Viridiplantae > Streptophyta > Magnoliopsida > Rosales > Moraceae > Ficus > Ficus carica. Next base: position 23,010,758 of record CM019740.1, read on the forward strand.
ACCAGATACTGAAATTACCCATGTGAAAATAAATATTTTCATTAACATTATAGAGACTTGTAAAAACTTGAAAGAATGATTGTCACCTCGACAGTACAAGGGAGTGATCCGACAACAATGCATTAAGAAATTTCTGAAGTTGAAAATGCTTGGCTGAGCTGGATAGGTCTAGCACAACATAGTAATGCGTTTGACGGATCACTCAAGAATGGGTGATGCTCTGTGGTTTGAGGTTGGTGAAGAATTGGGCAATTTTGCATCAAAGAGTTTTGCCTGATAACAGACATAAAATGTATAGGGTCTACCTATCTCGCATCAGCGGTTGATAACTGATTAAGTTAGATATTTTTCTACATTACGAGCCGTGTCGAGAGAACATATGGAGGTGCAGCTATCGAATGTAAAATTTGACAACGACGACGACGCTGTCAAGGTTGGTTTACTGTACATGATATTTTACATTCCTCTTGCAAATGCAAATTCCATGAAGATAGACCCGAAATATTTTGCCCTAGCCGATAACTTGGAGGAGTTCAATGCTATTCCGTTGGGCGTGCTCTCATGGGAGGCAACCCGAGCTGCAATACATAATGCAGTTGAAAACAGGTTGGCTTCAAAGAAAAGACCATTAAAGAAGGTTGATAAAGTGCATTACAATATCGCAGGTTTTCCTCGTGCCTTACTCGTTTGGGCATATGAGAGCATCCCAACAATAGCAGGCAAATTCACGACCAAGCACGTTGAAGCCAATCCTCGTATGCTGTCATGGACCTCCGCGGATAATGTGAAGTTTAATGATGTGACATCGACCTTAATCACCATTGGCGAGAAATAGGTAATTTTTATATTATTATTATTATTATTAGTGTCAATACAAGTGTTGGTCATTTACATAATGACTTGGTGGTAATTTTTGTAATTACCATTTTTTATTAGTGTCAATACCAGTGTTGATCATTTATATAATATCATGGTGGTAATTTGTTACTAAATCAAATATGTGCAGTCGTAGTGTTTTGTGATAATGTCAACTGACAAAAAGATGAAGGAGCCATGTGTTGCACAACTATATTCGAAAAAGGACCCTATAATTGTGCCTCATGCACCTCGTAAGACACCTGTCATGCAATCAAGTACTGTGACAAACTCCGATTGGCTGGAGTTTCAGAAAGAGATGCGAGGAAAAGTCGAGTCAATGAACAAAAAATTAGACGAGCTGAAAAAGGGACAGAAGAAGGCCAGGAAGCTCTTGCGTAGGGTTCTAAAATTGTTGTATAACCTCAATGACAATGTTGATGGGAACCCAATCACTGCGTACCATGTGAGCTACAGGCACAAAAGGAATGTTCAGAACGACGACTCAGATGCCATGAAGACCGATTCTGATGACCTTCAATTCAGCCCTCAAGATGATAGCTTCCTTGACTCTGACATCGGTGACATTGCGGATAAAGATGTGAAGGCAGCCATGGACTTCTTAAATGCTGATAAAGTGATTGTTTGTAGTTGCTGGTAATTTCTGTAATGACCACATGATAATTGATATAATGACCGCTGATGTTTTCCCCTTTTGTAGGAAGTCAAAGATGAATAGAAAAAAGATGAAGAAGAGGGTAAGGAAGAGCAAGAAAATGAAGATGACGAGGGAGAAAACAATTAGGTAATCCTGAAAAAGTTTATGTTAGGTATACCTTATATGCATATGGTCATTTTTGTAATGCTAACTGGTCATTTCTATGATGACCCATAGTAATTTATATAATGACCGCTGATGTGTTCTCCTTTTACAGGAAGACGAAGATGAAAAGGGAGATGAAGAGAAAGATGATGAAGATGACGAGGGAGAAAATAATGAGGTAATCTTGAAAATTTATGTGTTAGGTATACCTTTAATGCAGATGGTCATTTCTGTAATGACCAACTTGTAATTTTTATTATGACCTAACTGTGAAATTACACAGGAAAAATATAAAAAGTACGAAGAAGAAGGATACGAGAGAGAAGCCAAGGAAAATGAGGAGAAAAAGTATGAAAACGACAAGTAAAAAGAGGAGTAGAAAAAAGATGAAGAAGCCAAGGGAGAAGAGGATGAGAGAAATGATGAAGAAGCAGCCATGAAACAAGATAAAGAGGAGAGAAAGAATGAAGAAGCAACTAATGAACAAGATGAGAACATAAATGATCAGGTTGTTATACAGGTATTAATTTTTGTAGTAAACAAACATAATCATTTTGATTATTAAGTCATAATTTTTTGACCTATTTGATATTTGTCATTTATGGATCCCTAAACATAAGAGGTCTAGACTTTCAAGGCTTGGACAAAAGAGGTCCGAACCTGCGGTTGAGAGTAACTCGGCAGCCCATGCTCCGAAAAAGATGATCAAAGTTTATGCCCTCCCACGAAGTCTCTTAAATGGACCTCCTAAAGAGAACTTAGAGCAGTTCAGGGTGTGGATTAAGAAATGATTATTGAATAAGCCTCTTCAAGGGTAATTTAGTTGTGATGAAGAAATGTCTTTTTGCTTTAAAATAAATATCAAATATTGTCCTTACTAATTTAATTGTTTTTTTTTTTTTTGGAAACGGTCTACCCGATACATCACAAAGTATGAGATGTTGGACAAATCCCATGACCTCGAATCTATGGCAGTTAAAAAAAATGTTGGTTTTTTGAGTTGGCAACCTCTCATTTCTGGCTCTAATATGAAGTACGTAGTCATATTTTTTTTTTGACCATGTAGTCAACTTTTGTTGACCTTATGTGAAGTAAGTAATTTTTGTGCTGACTCGTACTATTTTGCCATTTGCTTTTGGTTTGTATATTTAGCACATTGACGTTATATTCTACTATATAAGGAAAAAGATCATGCATTTTCCCAAACTGCTATAATGAAATGTCACAAAAGTAGACACGTTTTTTAGTGTCAAGATTGGTGCATTATGGCCCGTCTACAAGAAAGTACAAGATAAATTTGATTGACGATCATATGACTCTTTACTGATGATCAAACTTTGCATGTCTATCCATTGCAGTTTGTCTTTGTTTGAGGTGAATATTGTGCTAATCCATATGCACTTGGATAATGTGAAACATTGGGTATTAACAAAGCTTAACCTTTTGAATTGGACCGTTGAAGTGTACGACTTTCTAACTTTTGAAGGCCCTCACAATGACAATGTTCGAGAAGCATTCGAATGTTTGTCCAAGTTTATTCCAATGCTGGCTGAGATGATGAATTTATTCGAATTCAAACTAAGGAACCCTCCGGGAATTTATCAAATACCTGTCACCATCATGCAAGATATTCCTCGACAAGAAAATGGGTGAGTTAATATCTTGATAATGTATTCTTACGACCTTCCTAACAGTGATAATGATGTGATTTGTGAGTTCTTCTCATTTGTGAACCGTAAAACAGAGGTGACTGTAGTATTTTTACCATTAAGAATGTTGAATGCTTGATAGAATGGAGAAACATCCGTTATTGGGTTATTCAGGGACGTATGATTATGTTTCGAATGGCTAACATTTTATATGTGGTCTCGTGCAAAAAAGAAGGTTGAAGACAATTAGAAAAGTGATAAGGAGGTGGATATAATAGACATCTAAATAAATTTTTTTTTTAATGTTTTTATATTTCTATGATGTAAATAGCCCCATTATGTTCTTCATTAGAAACCATTTTTAAAGTTTTAGAACTCATTTTGTTGCAACATGTAATGGTTAAGATGTTATTTTTGCTCTTCAATATATTGTTGTCAAACCATTAGCACTGAGAAAGTCATAATAAAATTGACATGTTGGTCATTATGAAAATAATCATTGGGGTTAACATAATTTTTAAAACTGTCAAATGTTATGTAAATCTAATTTTTTTTTTTTTTGTATTATAAACAACGTATGACAACTCCCAGTTGTGTTTTAGAACCCCTCTTGTTACGTTGATGTCAAGATATATGTATCACACCATTAGCACTAAGAATATCACAATGAAATTGACATGTTGGTCATTATGAAAATGACTATATAGGTTAAACTGTCAAATGTTATGCAAATCTTTTTTTTTTTTTATTATAAACAACGTATGACAACTCTCGTTTTTGTTTTAGAACCTCTCTTATTACGTCAATGTCAAAATATATGTATCACACCATTAGCACTGATAAATTCATAATAAAATTGATCTGTTAGTCATTATGATAATGACTATTTGGGTAAAATATTCAAATGTTATGCAAATCTTTTTTTTCATTATCGATAACGCATGACAATTCTCATTTGTGTCTTAAGATCTCTCTTTTTACATCAATGCTAAGATATATGTATCATACCATTAGCATTGAGAAGGTCATAATGAAATTGACCTGTTAGTCGTTATGAAAATGACCATTTTGGTTAAATTGTCAAATGTTATGCAAATCTAAATTTTTTTTTTCATTATAAACAACGTATGACAATTCTCATTTTTGTTTTAGAAAATCCTATTATTACGTTAACGTCAAGATATATGTATCACATTATTAGTATGGAGAATGTCATAATGAAATTGATTTGTTGGTCACTATAAAAATGACCATTTGCTTTAAACTGTCAAATGTTATGCAAATCTATTTTTTTTTTCATTGTAGACAACGTATGACAACTTTCATTTGTGTTTTAGAACCCCTGTCATTACGTCAATGCCAAGATATATGTATCACACTATTAGTACTGAGAATGTTATAAGGAAATTGACTAGTTGGTCATTATGAAAATGATCATTTGGGTTAAACTATCAAATGTTATGCAAATCTATTTTTTTTTTCATTATAGAGAACGTATGACAACTCTCATTTGTATTTTAGAACCCATGTTGTTACGTCAATTTCAAGATATATGTATAACATCATTAATACTGAGAATGTCATAATGAAATTGACCTGTTGGTCATTATGAAAATGACCATTTGAGTTAAACTGTTAAATGTTATGTATATATAGATAACCAAACACAATCAGCGATAACATCTAAATAAGAAACCCACAAACGTAGTACTTAAAATCAATAACATAAAGTTATAGCAAACTATACGTAACCGCGGATACAAAATAGTGATAATAGATATAAAAACCATCACATAACGGTGCTCTGAGATGTGGAAGATTTCTGCGGCCTTATTGTTGGGCATGTGCGTAACAATACTGGGTTAAAACAAGTTTGCCGGTTGTGTCCATAACCATGACATCTGCTACACCGAATAGTCTCTGATTCCTCACCTTGGGACAAATCCTAATAACCCTTGGCCTTCCAGGACCATGCTTCGTCTTGGGAGGATTGACAAATTAGGATTTTACATCTTCAAAAACATCCCAACCCTCGGCGCTACCAATCGGATGGATTACAAGTTCATAGGCTGTAAAGAGAACCTATTTTATGTAGTAATAGGAGTAATTGTTGTACAGATCAATTCGTCTGTGGTTACAGACGGTCATAGCATGAGGATAAGGAATTTAATCCATCTGAAAACGTCTGCAGGTACAGGTCCTTCCTCTCATATCCATAATCCAGGTTTGAGCATCCTTATTAGTAACGATGTACTCAAACTAATATGCTGGCCTAGGCTGTAAACAAAGGGAAGTTGAACACATTAGTTCATTCGAAGTTGTTATCAAAATTACTGCAATGTCATTTAAAAATTTATCGGTCCTGACAAAATTTAGCGTATACCACAAGTCATTTTTAGTAGATATCATGTACCGTTACTATTAGTCCCAATGAAAACTATGTGAGAAGAAGTTTATCTGCCTTTGTGACCAGTTTCAATGTAAGTTGCAGGGCCTCTTCACGTCTCTCGACAAACCACCTTTATAGTAGTTCCCTTAACAATTCTCCCAAGAATCCCACTGGCATTAACATGGCTTTTCGATCCACACTATTCAATGACTCAGCAATATTGGTTGTCATGATCACATACATCTATCCATTAAAGTATGCTCGTGACCATTTATGAGAATCTGCTTGCAAAAGGTATCGGTGCATGTTGGGGTTACGATTCTAGATGGATTCCATATGATGCTGGTACTCACTGACAAGATACAACCTCGATGCACTGTCAAAATAGGTCTTCATAAGACCCTTGAAATCTGTGTACCTCGTTTTCAAGTTTGCAGCCAAGTGTTGAACACATATCCTGAAATCAACATCTAGATAGACAATGTTGGCGGCATATTCGATACCCTTATGCCTATCAGCCACAATAGCAAGAGACTCTCTTGTGCCTATTGAATCTCTTAGCTTCTCGAAAATTCAATTCCACGATTCATTGCTCTTCGACGGAACAATACTAAAAGCGAATGGAAATATGGAGCCATTTGCGTCGTGGCCATAAGCAGCACGCAATATTCCTCCAAACCTAGCCTTTAATACTAATCTATCAACAACAATTACTGGACGACAATGAGGTCAACCCTACTTCGATACAGCTAAGCACATATATAAGTATTTTAAACTCTTTTCTAAGTCAGTCTCAATGTGAATGTCAGATTTAAGGTTTTTTCTCTTAATCATTTCACCCTAGGCAGGCAGAACTGTAAATGGCCAAAAGAGGTCATATTAAAATTACATATGGTCACTATATAAGTTACAATACCAGTCATTAAAATTAACACCATAGGGTCAATATAGAATTTACCTTTTATGACTCTGCATCATCGCCCCGCAGGCTGGTCAGCGCATCTTCCTTCCCTTGCCATGCTCTCAAATTATTGAAAGACACTCCAAATTCATCTTGTATATCCCGCATTATTTCCCGAGATCTATATGAGGTATTAGTCAGATCCACTTATTTTGCCTTCACATACTCCCCGATCATCCAACGCTTGACTTGGCGATGATGCTCTTGAACGATTTCAATAGAGCAAGTATGGACTTCATCGTACATCTTCACAACAAACAATTCACTATCCTTCATCCTAGTCGCACGCAACTGCCATGGGCATTTCTCATCATCTATACATACCAGGTGCAATAGAGTAGTGGTCGACCTTTTCACCTTGAATCGGTAATGTTTACTTATGGCATCGTGATGGAGATGGTATTGCAGTAACTTTTTGTTATCAAAAATATTATTTACATGCATTGTAATAGGTGTAAAATCAGCAATTACTACTGCGCTAGAAAAATCATCACTGCCAGATACATGAACAGCTCGAGTTCTAGTTCTATTGACACGGATTGGGCTCCAATGCTTCCTGCGATACTCCTCTCGTTTGAATCATGAGCAGCTTCCTCAACATTGAATTCCCCGACATTACAATCATCATGGTTTATGCCTAATTTATTGTTCAAGAATTCATCTTGCTCTTCAAGTCCATCTTTTATGTGCAAATCCAGATCTACTATAGGAGAAGGGATAGGATGAAGGATAAAATTGTTAACAGCTATAGGTTGCACGGCTTCATCACTTTGTCCACCAATCCTAGAAGGTTGCACATGTATGTGGTTGCTTTCCCCAACCTCAGGTGGTATTGCTTCGGCCACTGACTAATCCAATATATCGATGCTAATTGGGAATTTGCTAAGCACATGAGCATCCTTCTTCTTCAGTTGTATGTAGAAATTAATGTCAGCGTCACACTGTATCCTCACATGAGGCATTCCAGGTTCAACGACGTATCCCATGACTATAGTCTTCTCTTGGTCCCTCAATCCAACAACACTCCTCACTAACTCAATAAGACTAACATAAGTTACAGTAAGGGGCACCAATATTCCCTTCATTTCACCACCAACATATCTCGATGTACCATCCCACTAACCATTATACTTGATGAAAACACAAACCGCAGTCATTCCCAAACGAAACAACAAGATGTTAATCAATATCATAATTACCGTTTGGTCAAAATATTATTGACTGGTTTGGTCATCATAATGATGATCAAAATGTCATTATGTTGTTTACCATTAGTACTATTGAAAATTTTTCAGAATGGAAAATATTACAGTAAGAGACAAAAAAAAAAAAAAAAACATAAGAAATTTATCTTACTACGCATAGGTACTACAGGAGACAACAGATGTTGAAAGATCTTATCCTCAAAAGTTTAACATAGTAATTTTTTAGGTTATAATTCAAAATACAAACCCATTTAAAGCATATAAAAACAAATAAAACCAAAAAACAAGCAGCATTACCTCATATATGTACCTGATCTAAGCTAAAACGAGGCTGATACAAAGTGAGAAAAGCTACAAGTGAACCAGGAGATGAGCTGCAACCTTCTTCAACTATGGTGAGGATAGAGAGGGTGAGGTGAATAGAGTAAACAAGAATGGGGGGAGGAGGGGGAGGGGGAGGGGGGGGGGGGGGGGGGGGGAGTTGTTGGACTTATAGTGAAATAGTTGAGCTCAGATCTTCAACAATAGTGAAGAGATAGTGCGTGAGGCTAGGGTGAAAGGAAAACGAGAGAAAAAAAATGAGAGATATAGAGAGAGGAGTTATATATTGAGGGTGGGAGGGGGGACTGGCCGGGAAAGTGGGAAAAATGTAGGGTTAAGGATTGACTGAGGACATTTATGACTTTTGATAGCCACCTCAATTATTGATAATGACGTGGTGGTACTATAAATGAAATGAAATAAAAATGATACTAATTTTAATAATATTTTTTTTTCCACAAATGCTATTTTTGAAATTAATCATTTTTCATACCAGCATATAGTTTAATAAAAGCACCCTTATTTTCAAAAATGAAAAGAAAACTAACGGTGATAATAAAAATCTACTTCTTCTTCTTCTTCTTTTTCTTCTTTTACGGATTATTTATTTGGGCTTGCGTGACTTTATGCAGACAAATATCGTATGTTCCTGGACCTTTACATCTCATAGTTAATATTATAACTTTTTCACTTGTACGGAATATTAAAAGCAGTCCTTATTTGCATTCATGATTAGACTTTATGAGAGCCCTTTTATCATGCGTTTACCAAACTTCTATCTTTTTCTTTTTCTTTTTCTTTTCTTTTTTAAGTACGATTCGTTCCCCTTATTTTACGTAGAAGCTTATCTTCGGTAGAGTAAAAAAAGGGAGAGAGAAGAAATTAGAGAAAGGAGTTTAGAGTAGAAAAGCGGATTTTAGGTTGTTTGGTAAAAGGAAGACGAGAAAGAAGGAATTTGTAAATCTACAAGATATATAATTTTTTAATCCTTCTAATTTTTACAAAGAAAAATAGATGAAAAATTTTAATATATCAAATTATATGTGAAATAACTATTATTGACTTTACTCACAATATATTTTCTTAGTTGAGGATATAATTATAAAACATATTTATTTTATATTTTAATGTCTCTCTCTCTCTTTTTAAATCTTCTACCATCAACATAAAAGAAAACTTACTCTCTTTTTTTTTTTCTCACGTAAATATTTTCTATCCCTCTTAACAAATATAATATAAATATATATACATATAAATTCTTATTTTTTTTTAATATAGTAAAACACACAAACACAAAGACAAGAACACACAATTCTCACGAGACTCGATCACATGACCTTCTGAAGGAGGACACTAGTAGACTAGTAAGTGGATCACACTAAAATACCACTTCCAGGCAATTGTTGACTGAAATGGAACTTCTGGACACTTACCAATTCTCGTCTTTGTCAAGAGCGAACCTAACCCCAAGATGTATCCACATTCCACACTTTGCCTCGTTAAGATTAAGTCAAGGTAGTGGGGGTAGTCATGCTTATCCTTTTCAATTACACTAACACGGCTGAGGCTTAGCTGGTATTGCCGGTCTCTTTATTCTTTAATTTAACCATGTTTTAGGGCTTTGTGGTGGACTTTTATGTTGCAAAGATGGCCAAACGGTATTCAAACTTTTGAACTCCTTTTGTTCTCTCTCTCTCTCTCTCTCAATTTCTCTAGAAGTCCTTTTCTTTGTAATTGACTAATGGATTATCCACGGTAGACGTTACCAATTTTTTTTAGGAATTTGTTTTTTTTTTTAAATGACTCTCTCTCATTTTAGTATTTCCTTTCTTGTTGTATTCTTCTTTGCTTGTTTTGTTTGATATATACAACTAGGACCCTGTCGTTGATTTAGTAAGTTTTAACCCCCACTTAAGTTTTAGCTGTTACCCATGTTATGAAATATTTTATCTGAATTGTCTATAAAATATTGGTTTTTTGGACTTGAAAGAGATATTAGAGTACTTGTAAGAGATCTAAATTATATTGGTTTTTTGGACTTGAAATAGATATTAGAGAACTTGTTCGGTCACATGAGAAACATACAATGCATTTTCTAAGGGGGAGAAAAGGAAAAGATAGATTAACAAACAAGAAACAAAAACAAGTCTATCCAGAACCCAAGGAAAAATAGTAATTTAATAAAAAGAAAGAAAATTCTATTGAAGAAAATGGAGAAGTAAACTACCTACAATACATTTTGTGTTGTGTTCGATAATATAATAAAATAAAGAAAAATATTCAGGACATAAATTTTAATATCAACTTAGAACACCAACATATGTGATATTGAGTTATCATTTTTTATTGATAGATGTTTAAACAATTATTATATTAATTTATTATATTTATCAATAAAAAGATGATAATTTATTGTCACGTAAATTAATAGATAAAATTTTAATTGACATAATTCATTTTAATTAAAACTTAATAAAGATGTGACGGTGTTTTTCATGTTATATTAAAAAATTCTTAAAAAGAAGGGGTAAAAAACTTTAAGCTAGGCAAATTGGAAAGCCTCGAGTAAAGATTTGGCGGTATTACCGACAATTAGGAGAAAACTCGTGGCATTGACAAATGGCATTCACATCAATCCAAATGGTAGAAGACAAATTTGCTCTTCTTCTCTTCTCGTTGGATTTTCACATTGTTCAAAATCTTTTACGTCCTCCAAGAAATAATAACTTCACTTCCTATAACTTTTTCTAGATTTTGGAATTCAATATTGGTAACTCTAGAAAGCCAAATGTAATGTGATTGCGTGTTGGGAATGCCACAAACTATGCTGCCCTCATTCAACCCATATTACACTTCACTTCCATTCTCAATTTGCACTTATTTTATGCGCACCACAATTATTTATTATAATTCTATGTATAAAAAAAAATGATAGGATTTGTCTGTTTTACATAATTTTAATTTTTTTTTATCAAACCTAATGTTCAAAAACAAGTACAATCACTAATATATAGGAATATCCTCCCATAAAATGCCCTCTCTCTCTATATATATACTTACATGTATATATATTTTTTAATTTTGCACACTCTAATGTTATAGTGACGTTTAGTAGAAGCTTTTTAGGCTTATGCTCCTACCTTTCCATATGCGGAAAATTAAAAAATTTGTATATATAGCATGAATAGTATTAGAAACATCACAATTATTTTATTAGACAAAAATAAAAAATAAATAAATGGTGTCATCATGTCCACGATTTCCTTCATCTTGTGGTCCATGAATAGTAAAAGAACATAACCTAATTCAACTTGAAAAATGGATCCAATTTTCATTAACAGTACCATGAGTTCAAAAATATCGTATAATCTATTGACAAGGTAAGACCTTAAATATTGAGGATCTCGAATATCGAATCCTGACACATCTAAGAGGGGAAAAAAAGGAAATTATCCTTGTTCTTACATCAAGTTATTTAGTAACTATTGAAATATCAGTAGTCAATAAATATATTTTGGAACATCAATATTATTGAACATTGTAACAAAAAAAGAGCGAGTCTCACTTATAAGTTTCATACTTTAAAAATCTTAGTTATTAATGTGTGGTGTTAAACATTATCGATATCTTTTTATAAAAATTAAACCCATTTGTACAATTTAATAAGTTTTTTTTATGATGTGGTATATTTAAACAGGTATTGACGTGTGATATTAGCTCCTAGTTCGATTGCCAACATTCTTGTTGTAGAAGCTTAAACTTGACACGCTTTTACCAAACTCAATTTCCTACCTTATCAAAATAATAAATTCTCATGATATGGCTTAACATTTTAGAAAGTCTACAAGCAGCAAATCTCATGAAAAATGCTATATATAAGTTATTATTTAAATCTTTGACCAAATAAAACACTTTTATTGGAATCTACTTTTACTTATTTTACATAAACCTTGGAGATCACTTATTAATTAGTCAATCTCTTAACTAACCACTATTACTTCTTTGACCAGAACAGGATATTTATTTATATATACATAAAATGTTTTAAATTCAAAAACACAAATGCTTAATGAAAAGAAAGATTATATAGAATATTCTTTACTTTTCGTGTGTGTGTGTGTGTGTGTGTATATGTATTTGAGATAATATAAAAGAATTAAGTGGCTGGGATCGTATATTGTTAATAACTCATAAAATATTGCAACGTCTTTACCATTTGAATGCTTGGGGGGGGGGGGGGGGGGGGGGGGGGGGAGGCTATGCTTGCTTTTATATTATTAAGATTGAGATAAGATTTTAATATCTCACTAATTAATTTATGAAAACACCATTGAAAATTTTGGTGGACTTTGTGCTTTCAGACTGCTTAATAAACTGTATATATACATTTGAACTTTATAAGAATATGTACTTGCTTTCAAGTTTCAAGTTTCAACGATGAGTAATATATATTATTAAACGTGAATTCTACTCAAGACCATATCAATATACCTATATATATATATATATATATTATATGCAAAATTTCTAAGGATTCTAAATAGTGAATAGAGTCCTAACTGATGGTATTACGTTTTAAACTATTAGAAAATGTATTATTTGTATAAATTTTATTTTATTTTTTTAATGATTTTGGTCAAATTTAACGTCCAAAAACATGAATTACTCATATGTTATCATATCCTATAGAGAGCTCTTTTTTTTCCCCTCCTTTAGCTAATCTGATGACCATACACACTTTCCTCCCTCAAATCTTTGCAAAAACTTAAGGCGAGGTCGGTGGATTGAATTATGGGTTGGAAGAAAAATACTATTTGACTAGAAAAAAATAACTTTTTTAATTATATTTTTTTTGAATTGAATTGTTTTGGAAGTTGGACTTTGATTTTTATCTTAATTTTTATTTTATAAAATGCTTGTACGTACGTAGTAGTAGAATGGGTTAATTTCAAAGCTATAGTTAGAATCAAGAAGCACGTGGCAGTGGAGACAAACTATACACGATAAGCATGTCAAGATGGGAGCAACATATGTTAGTGCACCAAGTTTCCATTTTTCAAAGCCTTTGCTTTACACGCCTTTTATTTTATTTATTTTTTTAAATACACATATATATATATATATATCTCTTATATAGTACCGTATATCCTTATATAGTACTGTATATCCTTCGACACTTATAACTTTTTATTTTGAAATTTGTAATATAATTAGTTAATTTATGTATAATTTCTTATTTAAAATCTTATCATATAATGCAATTTATATTTTGGTATAAAGTACAAATATTACTAAAAAATATTTCATTTAAATCACATAATTGATATAATATAACAGAATATGTATATATATATATTTTTTTTTGTAAACAGTGCTCCAAATCCGATAGTAAACGCTCAACCAGCTTTAAGAAAAAGCAACTCTTTTATTACAACCATTTAAGACGTTGGTATAAATTAAGATAGAGTTAGGCAAAGTTCATATCTAACAAGTATTGGTTAGCATTGTGTATATATATAGTTCTTGTCGTTTTTCTCTGATCCGTTATATTGTTTGCTTTTCACATTAATTGTAAATAATTATTTTTGAGTGGGTATGAACGTTCCAGAGATGTTGATGGCGGACATTCCCTATTTTATATATGGGTTTGGTCACATTAATTTTGGGTAATTGGAGTGGGGAGATCACACTCACATCCGTGTGTGTGTGTGTATATATATATATATATATGTTATTCTATGTACTACGACAAAACGTGGATTTCACGACAGAGCTTTCATGATTATTTTTTAAAAATGGTCGTGGAAAGTACACCAAAAATTCGGCGTCAAATTGGGTTTTTGAAAACGGTCATTTCCACAAACGGTCGTGGAAGCCGACACTTCCTCGACCGTTTCCACAAATGGTCGTGGAAACAAGAATGCTTCCACAACCGTTTTCTTGAAAAACGGTTGTGGTATATATATATATATATATATTTTTTTTTTTTTTGAATTTTCGGTTTTTGAATTTTTTCTAACATACTACAATCGTTTTTTTGAAAAACGATCGTGTTACGTTTATTTAAAAAAAAAAAACAACATTATACGAGGGTTTAAAAAAAACCGTCGTCTAATGTTGGACATACCACGACCGTTTTTTCAAAAAACGGTCATGGTATGTTTTTTTTATTTTTTAAATTTTTTTTTCTGAAGTTTCGGTTTTATAGCTTAAAATAAAAAAAATAAAAAAAAATTAAAACCCTCATTCCCTCCCGAAAGAAACTCATTCTCTCTTGCGCCTATTTCACTCTCACCTCCAATCTCTCCCTCAAAACCCATCTCCTCCGCCGTGACTCCTCCCTCCATTCTCTCTCGCACCTCTCCCCCTCTCTCTCACCTCCAATCTCCGCCGTGACTACACCGTTCATTCTCTCTCGCCTCCAATTTCTGCCGCGACTCCTCCCTCCAATCTCTTCCTCAAAACCCATCTTCTACCGCCTACCCCGCTACTGCGCCGCACGCACCCACGCCTGTGGAATTGGTAAGTCTCTTTCTCTCTCTTGCTCTCTCTTGCGCCTCACATATTATGGAAGTTCATTTGGTTAATCGTGTTTGTGATTTTGGGTGATTGGTAATTGTGTTTGTGATTTTGAGTGATTGTTTTCCGGAAAAAAAAAGTGTTGATAACTTGATTATATTTTTACATATTACATGTTCGATAAAATGCCCGTTTGTATGATTGTATGTTTTTTTATGTAATTATGTTAAGATTTAGTTTAGATTGATTTAAAATGTCACAAGTATGATTTTGTAGCTTAAATTTACGTGTTTGGGTCAGGATTTGTTTTAGATTGCATTAAAATGTTTTGGTGAGAATTTGGTTTAGATTGTTTTTCGGAAAGAAAAAAAAGTGTTGATTTTGATATTTATATTTTTGCATATTACATGTTCAACAAAATGTCCGTTTGTATGATTGTGTGTTTTTTATATAATTATGTTAAGATTTGGTTTAGATATAATTTTTACGTCTTTGGGTGACTTATTACATATTGATTTGTTGTATGATTTTGTGTTTTTTACATGTTTGGGCGAGGATTTGTTTTAGATTGATTTAAAATATCACAAGATGAGGAGGATTATGCATAATGTTCCATGCGTGACGGCTTGCAAATAGAGTGCCCAATACAACCGGCCATTAGTAGCAATGACTTGCCTATCTATATTGGGTTTGAAGATGTCAATCATTTCATTACTTTTTAAGAAATTAGTGTAAACAGTATAATGGTATATATCAGGTAATAGATATATCCTTAAATAGAACTTATTTTTCATTCTTAATCTTATGTTGTTTTTCGTAACAAGTTTGACTAATTATTTTGCAGCTATTTAGTGGAATGTTGTGCCAAAAAAGGCGTTGATCAACGGTTCGGGTTTATTTCTTCAACCCTTGTCTCATCAGTTAAATAAAAAATAGACCCGGAAGTCTACCGTAGAGAGAGAAAGCCAACAATATTTTATGGCTCTTAACTAACGCACCGAAAGGAAAGTTGTTTCTCATGCCATATAACAAAGGGAAACATTGGATTTTGGCCGCTATTGATCCGTGGGATAACTCGGTCATGTATTTTAATCCTCTTGAAAACAAACCGGGTGATGAATTTGAAAACCTAATTAAGTTGTAAGTATATTTTTATGTTCCAAATTATAATTTGACATTACATTATTCTTGTTTTAATTGTTTTGAACTTTGTTAAATTGTTATGGTGCTTAATGACTGGAATATTTTAGTGGGAAAAGTAATAAGAAAGTGACGCAACTATGAAACATTGATTGATACTGTTCGATGTCATCTACAAGAAGATTATGTTGAATGCATTTATTTTGTTTTAGCATTTATGCGGGAAATAACCTTGTTATTTGATGGATTATCCTTACTTTAAACTAAAGATTTTTATACTGACATTGAGATGAGTTTAATAAGGCAAGAGTGGGCTAATTTTGTAATGTGGATCATCCAATATAGTTAGGAGACAATCTATAAATTTTGTAATATGGTGTATTTTTTTTATAATAATTGTTATACATTGTGACACAAAATTAATTACTGACTAGCTATTATTTTAATATGGGCTGTGTAATGAATAACACACGGGATTTGTCATTTGTGGAAATAACAAGAATTTTGAATTTTTTTTTTCCATTGTACACTTTCCACGACCGTTTTTACTAAAAACGGTCGTGAAAGATAAAACCGTCGTGTTATATCAACATACCACGACCGTTTTCTTTAAAAATGGTCGTGGAATCTCCCTGGTGCAAAACTTTCCACGACCGTTTTTCGTAAAAATGGTCATGGTAGATTGACGTAACACGACGGTTTTCTTTAAAAACCATCGTGGAAGAGCTCTCTTTATCCTATATTTCGCGCTAGTTTCGTCTATTTCACAACGGTTATAAAACCGTCGTGGAATCCAAATAGATTCCACAATCCTGGATACCATGACGGTTAAAAAACCATCGTGGTATCATCTTTTTGTACTAGTGACGATATTTATATATATGTACATGTGGAAAGCATAATATAAAAAAAAATGGTAATTGTACAGAATCATGGATTTGAATTCTGAACTTTGTGATTAATCATGTCCGAAACTGATTAAATTATGCTTGTTATCATCAAACAAAAGATTTTTACTTAAATTTCATGTTATGTTGTGAAGTCTGATTAATGTCCAATATAGAGATAGCATGCGAATCGATCATATTTTTCAGTTACACTAAATTTTTGTTTATAAATAAGGAGCGTCGTCATTAAGGTTTATTAATAGAGATGTTGGAGAAAGGAATATAGAGAGTTTTATTATAATGATTAAAATATGACGTAGTCTCTCATACTTAGATAAATACATATATATATTTTACGTGTTCGTAATTATTTATTTTCTTTATGATTTCTATTACTCTTAATAATATATAAGATGGCTAATTCTTTAACGTCACATTATCTTTTAAGAAAATGTAAAATATTGTCATGTGCGTTGACAAATAATAAAAAACCAGCTTAAAAGTAGAAGCAAAGTTCGCAAAATTAAAACTAAGATTGGACCTGGTCATAAATTATTGGTTATCGTATCTGGTATAGAAGAATCTATGTTGATGGAGTTGAATATTTGCTTACTTTGGAACTAATTAATTTATCTCACTTACCTAATTATATGCACACCAATTGAAAAAAGAAAAAGAAAATGAAAAAGAAAAAAAGAGGTGAACAATGAAATTTTCTCTGTTATATTTAGTTGAAGTAATAATTTGACTGTTTTAGTTATGATAATGAATGTTTTATACGTCAATGTCATGAATATTTTTATCAAATTTATAATTGTAATATTCATTTGGGTTGAAATGAAACTATAATTGCTTTTTATCATTTTATAAAAAAAAAAAAGCAATGCAAGTGAAGGGCATGACTCAAAGTCACCAGGTGCAACTTTAGACTGTTTTCTTGTAGTCAATTTTTGCATGTAATTTGTACTCTTTTTTTTTTAAGGTATGTAATTTGAACGTTGGGACCATCATAATATTTCACTTTTTTTTTTATATGTAGTATGATTCATAATATTTCACTTTAAAGGTATATTTATGTGCTTGTTTTTATTAATAATGTGCTTAATTATTTGGTTGCACAGGTTTGATCATCCACCAAACTATTTGACAGAATATTTATTTTTTCAGAAACTTTATTGACTTTTATAATTAGAAATTTAATTATTTTACAAGGTAGAGCCTACGTTCCCTTTTCTTTGAATGCTTTTAATAATTAGCTATTATTTCCAGCAAAAAGAAAAATCATAAGTTATTATTTGGGTGATATGGACAGTCAGAGCTTTTTTTTTTTTTTTTTTTTTTTTTACGACGAAAAGAAAAGATGCAACTTTTTTTTTTTTTTTTTTTTACCTAACACATTGGAGTAAGTAGATTTTATCTCAAACTTAAACTTTGAGATGGTAAATTGAGTGTGAATACTGTTAAATCAATATTTGACTCAATTTTGTTGTTCTTAATAGTCAAACAACTAATAAGTGTTTGATGTAAGTGTTTGATGAGGTGTACATGCAGAGGCGGAGGGAGGGGGCTGCGAGTGGGGTTACAGCCTCACTCAAATTTTTGTTCTTTTAATTTTACCTCAAAATTTTTTTAATTTTTATAATTTATGCCTATTGAAAATAAATTATTATCATATAGTCTTATTTTGTCCCTATTAAAAATAAAAAATTCTCACACAACCTTCATTAATATTTATTCCAACAAATTTTTTTTTTATAATTTTACTACTTTGTTCTCACTAAAATTAAAAACCATCACATAAATCCACTAAAATAAAAAATTCTCACATAATTCTCACTAAATTTATTTTATCTTTAAAAAAAAATTAGTGTACAATTCCACTGAAAAAATTCGTAGCTCCGCTCCTATGTACATATCATGGATAATTCTTTGGTTGGTATTAAAAAAAAAAATACTTAATATTATATATTTAAAAAAAGGGAAAATGATAGTATCTGATTCAAACAATTGCTTCTGAAAACCAACTAGAAACCAGAGGACTCGGCTACATAGGGAGCAAACATGCTCGAAATCTTCTTAGAGGCCAATCTTATAAGAAAATGTACTTTATAATTTTAAAATTGTCACATTTTTAACAGCTTTCATAATATTTATACAATTTAAATGCCATTAGATGTATAAAACAAACATTACGTATAAATGCAAAACTTCTAAGTTCTCACGTTTCTTTGATTAAAGGTGTACTTTTTTTTTTCTTTAAATAAAATACGGATATCACTGATGAATTAAAAAAACTATTTATTGCTTCATTCCTAAAACAGTAGGCCGAATGCGACTTCAGCCCTTTTGAACATATATATATATATATGTATATATTATATATATTTATTGTTAATTCATATGTATGTAGAAAATATCACAAGTTTGACGGTTATAATTTTTATTTAGAATCATGTATTTACTAGTATATATATATATATATATAATTTTATATAAAATTGTGTGCAACATGAAATATAGTTAGAATATTAGTACAAAAGATATGTGTCACTAAATAACATTATATTAGAATCAACTATTATTATATTAATGCATAAAAAAAATTACAAGTGTCGATTTATAAATGTGACTATTTATAAAGATGATTGATAGAAGATTACAACGTAATACATTTATTATAAATTATAAATGAGCTAAAGATGATATATATCATGCTGCAGAAAATAGCTATTCGTATATCTACCTGATTACTTGCACTCCCCTATGTGTAGCGTAATTTTTGTGAACATATATACGTGAAAACATATGCGTGATTTTACTTCAAAAAAAAAAAATTGCTTGATTGTTTGAGCAAGTGTTTTTTTTTTTAAGCCAAAAAAGAAAAGAGGTAATGCTTAATACAGGGAAATTTTTACAATGAAGTATCCATTAAAAAAAAACAAAACAAAAAAACAACTACAACAACAAGAAGGAGAAAAAAAACTCAACATTATCCCAAATATTTCCTTGGAAATCAACATGTGGCTTGATAACATTAAGACAGACATGCCAATTTAATTCTCAGTTCCTTGAATAGGAATCATACCAAAATAATAAAATTTAACAAGTTTATGGAATAACAATAATCATAAATAATAAATAATAAAATAAATTTGTTGACAATAACTACCGGTGATCAAGTGGTAATTTTCTCATCCTAGTGGACATTGAGATGTTGTCTGCTTCCAGATGGCGACTTGTTAATGGTCCAAACAATAGCTACCTTAAATGCGATATCATGCTCCACGTCATTTCTGCACTATATGCCACGTGCCTTTTCTGTAACCATTTCTAATCAAGAATTTGAATTCTATATTTTATAAGAAAGTTAGTTATCATGTCCAAATTTATGTTGAAAATTTATGTTGTATTAGGCACGCAACCTAATAACGAAGTCATAAACATTTTTTTTTTTTTCAATTGAGACACTATGTAATAAGATATATTTTTTTTTGATAAAAAAGTAGTCTATTTTTTTTTTTTTTTTGTAAGAGAAGACATGATTATAAATTTCAATTATTAAATCGGGCATAAATATAATTTTTCTTATAATATAAGGGACAACTGATTTTATTTATAAAAAAAGTTAAGTAAACAGATTACAATTCCGAAAATTGAATGGAGTACGAGTATAATTTTTCTCTAAACAGAGGATTGCATTTGAATTTAAAAAAAAAAAAAAAAATTTAAGTACACAAATTCAAATTCCAAGAATTAAGTGAAGGCTCGAGTATAATTTTTGTCCAAACAAAAGAGTACCATTGAATTTTTTTAAAATGAGAAATATGTGGTAAAACCTTTTTTATATATCCTATTGATAAAGCTCTATTCAAGACCATTGAAATCTAATATAATGGATGAGATATTAGATGTGTACAATAACAAAAATAAGTCATGATCTATAGGATTGTAGAAAACTAGATAAAAAATTAAACTCCCTCAAATTACAAAAATTAAAAACTGTAGGAGGCCGCCGGTGCGGGCCTAAACTTGGCCGCGAGGGGGTGGAAGCTCGCCGGGGAGAGCAAAAGGTTGCCGAGCGGGCCGATGGGTGCTTGAAGCTCGCGTGGAGGGCAGTTTCTCTGTGTGGCAATTTCGTAGGTGGGGTGATCAGTTTGGGGGAAGGGGGATTTTGCAAGTGGGGGGATCGGTGGGGGGGAGGTCCGTTGATGTCTGGCGATTTCAAGGTGGAGGCCCAAGGCAAGGGTGATTTCGCCGTCCAGCGAGGGAGGGGGGGGGGGGGGGGGGGGGAGGGCCTCCTCGCCAGGATCTAGGAGTACGAGGGTGGGGGGCTCCTCACCGGGGTTTGGGCACACCGGGTGTAGGTTGGGGGGCGGGGGGACTCCTCGCCTAGATCTGGAAGCGCGCGCGGGGGGGGGGGGGGGGGGGGTGGGGTTGACCGGTCTGGGTGCAAGTGGGCTCCTCGTCTGGGGGAGGTTGGCGGTGATGGTGAAAGGTCGGTCGGGGGGGTTTCTGTGGAAGGGTTGGGGTTTTTTTTTTTTAATTGTTTTTGCTTTGAATTTTTTTTTTTTTTAATTTCTTAGTTTATAATAGTATGAACTAAGGTGTATTGTAGTTATCATAAACAAGCATGATCTCAGTCATTGAAGTACATCGAACGGTTTATTAAATGAGATCTACCGGTATAGTATATAAATAGGGTTGTACCACAGTCTTTTCCTTTTAAAAAAAATTAAATAGATTTTATTGTGATATCATGTCTACAAGGATGAAATTTTATGTCTGTCATTGAATTTTTCTGTTTATATATAATATTTCTGAGTTCGTCAAAAGCACTTTATATTAGCAATAACAATAACAGTGGAGAAACCTATATTTATATGAAACCCTCTACTCATGGGTGTTTCTGTTTCTTAACTAATAACCCCTCGACGCGTTTTTTATTTTTATTTTTTAGACAATAGAAGCCCTCGACATTTAGTTTATTTACAACGTAGCCCGCTTTAGCATGGTAAATTATACTAGCGTTGGCTACACAGATTGGTCCCAATATTCATGAACTTAATAATCATCGTCATCAACCCATGTATTATTTTATCTATTTGAGAGTTAGGGTTCGTTTGCTTTAACATTTTCAACTTAAAATTTTTTAAATAAGTTTTTATCTTTTTTAAAAAATTAATAAAAATTATAATTAATTTTTTAAAAATTAATTAACTGTAACTTTAAAATTTCAATTCTATCTTATTAATGGAAACTTTTGAGTTTTTATTTTTTTAAAGGGGGGAGTGTCGAAAAATCATCCTTAAAAAAAATGTAAAATTGAAACCAAGTCGAAGGTCAAGACCCCCAGAGTTTTACCAAGGAAACTCAGACAAAGACTTGCAGTTTACTGTTTAGGCTCAACGGTATGTTAGAAGAGAAGCTTAGCTATTGAAGAGGAAGGAAAGTGAGAGGAAGAAGCCCAACCAAAAGACCAGGTTTAAAAAAAAACACTTTAAAACAAACATTCATCAAAGATTAAAAAGAAAAAAAAAAAAAAGAAAAAGGAAAATCGTCAGTCACTTTTCTTTTCTCTATTTTAATGGTTGAAACTAGAAACCGCGTTTTTGGAACAGCTATTCTCACCAATTTTTGAAGTAAATTAGATTTCAATGACTTTGACACTGAATTGTAAGCACATACACAGAACAGAAACACACGACTTCTCTTCCTCGTTTTCCCTTATTTATTTATTTATTTTCTCTTCATAAATACTTTCTCACCTCCCATACAGACTTATTATTTTCACTGCAAAAGCCTCAACCATTTTTTTTTTTTTTGTTTGTTTATTGTTATTTCTCTTTTCTTTTTAAGTCCCTGAACCTGTTCTAGCTATCTGATTGGGTTTTTTTCTCTATTTTTCCTTGTTCACTCGGTTTCGTTGAATTTCCGGTTGTTCTGCTTCTGGGTTTTCTTTTGGGACGCAAAATCTGACTTTTTCCTGCTTTTTCCCGGGCGTCTTCTTCATTTCCGCGCCTGAATTTCTCATTGATGTAGGATTTTCCGGGTAACCAAACAAGAAGAAGAGCTTGTCACCATGTGTTTCTTCAAGGTATCTCTTGTTCTGATTCTCCTCGTGATCTTCTCCGTCGCTCTCGGAGCGATCGCGGGGAGCCGCAACCACAGGCAAAACGGCTCTTCTCTCGCCGGCATCGAATTCCCCGACCAGATGAGCTTCAATGCCGTCTCCTCCTCGGTGACCTCCGATTGCAGCCTCACCTCCTCCAAGAAGGACAAACAACCCGAATCGAACCCTAATGGCGACGAGGAGGACGACGACGACGACGACGAAGAAGAAGGACTAAATGTTGCTTCTGTTTTATCACTGGAGCCACACAAACAATCAGTGAAGCTGCACCTGAATCGGCGCGGAGAATTGGAGCCGAAAAAATCGGTTAAGAGCTCAACAATCAGGGACTTGGCCAGAATTCAGACTCTGCACACAAGGACGACAGAGAAGAAGAATCAAAACACCGTGTCAAGGCTGAAGAGTAAGAGCGGAAAGCAAGCGAAGGAGCGAATTAGTTCTGACGCCGCACCGGCAGCCTCGCCGGAGTCTTACGCGGAGCAGCTGATGGCGACGCTGGAATCCGGCGTCGGATTCGGCTCCGGAGAGTACTTCATGGACGTCTTTATTGGTACACCTCCAAAACACTTCTCTTTGATACTCGACACGGGCAGTGACCTCAATTGGATTCAGTGTGTTCCATGTCATGATTGTTTCGAGCAAAACGGGCCTTACTACGATCCGAAAGATTCGACTTCTTTTCGGAACATAAGCTGCCGCGATCCTCGGTGCCAATTGGTGTCCTCCCCTGATCCTCCTCAGCCTTGCAAATCTGAATCCCAATCATGTCCGTACTACTATTGGTACGGCGACAGCTCCAACACAACCGGGGATTTCGCCGTCGAGACTTTCACCGTCAATCTCACCACCGCCGCCACAGGAAAGGCCGAGTACCGACGCGTGGAGAACGTTATGTTCGGCTGCGGGCATTGGAATAGAGGGCTGTTCAAAGGGGCTGCAGGGCTGTTGGGACTTGGAAGAGGTCCTCTCTCGTTTTCCTCTCAGCTTCAGTCGCTCTACGGTCGCTCCTTCTCATATTGCCTTGTGGATAGAAACAGTGACACGAATGTTAGCAGCAAGCTGATTTTCGGAGAGGACAAGAATTTGTTAAGCCACCCCGAGCTGAATTTCACCGCTTTCGTCGCCGGGAAAGAGAATCCGGACGACACATTCTACTACGTCGAGATTAAGTCCATTTTGGTTGGAGGAGAAGTGTTGAGCATCCCTGAACAGACTTGGAAACTGTCACCGGAAGGCTATGGTGGGACAATTATAGATTCAGGCACTACTCTGAGCTATTTCCAAGACCCGGCTTATCAGGTCATCAAACAAGCCTTTCTGAACAAGGTTAAAGGTTACCAACTAGCCAAAATTGAGGACTTTCCTTTGGATCTTTGTTACAATGTGTCCGGAGTGGAGAACATAGAGTTTCCGGATTTCGGGATTGTGTTTTCCGACGGGGCGGTGTGGAATTTCCCGGTGGAGAACTACTTCATCCAGGTTGATCCACAGGAAGTTTTCTGTTTGGCATTCAAGAATACTTCTGCTTCTGGTCTCTCCATCATTGGGAATTACCAGCAACAGAATTTCCACATTCTCTACGACACCAACAAGTCTAGGCTGGGATATGCCCCAATGAACTGTGCTGATGTTTAGCTTTTTGGCAATGACAATAATTCTTAGTCTGAGATTGTTTGGTTGAAGATGAAGTGTAAACATGGCGGTTGGAGAGGAACATTTTTTTTTTCCTCTTTTTTGTTGTTGTTGTTTTATTTTATTTTATTTTACACGTACAAAATTAGATTCATTGGTTTTCCACTTGTTGAAGCTAAGGTGATTATTACATATTGATCAGAAACAGCATCATGATGTAGTTCTAAAAGAAATATCAAAGCATTATTTTTATACTTATATACTATTTGTTATATTTCATTGCTGAATCAAGTTATACTAATTGTCTTTATTTTTTTTTTTTTTAACAAAATTCTGCTGATACACAGAAGACATCATTATTGTGTCACTGTCTTCATCATTCAGTATATTTTTATTTCAAATGGAGGCTTTTATTTCTTTTGGAGATTTGATGTAGAATTCCTGCTTTCAAATTGCCCTCCAATTCTTTTATGTTCTTGTTGTAACTCGTGTCAGACTTTTGTATTGTAATTCGTATACACTATGTTTTGTTGTCTGCGCTGAATATAAAATTTCAACAAAAAGGAATGGTCAACTGTTAGGTTTGTGGCCCTAATGACCGAATATGAAAACAAAGAATTAAGTCAATTGTTTAGGGCTTTGATCACCTTCTCTTTTGTTAGCCATAATGAGTTTTCCATAATAGAGTATCCTTATTGATAGTTTGTGTTTTTGAACGATAAATATGATTAAAATCATATAAAAAGTATGTAAAACAAACAAAACATGATAACGATCTGTCAGCTCAAAATAGTACCGTTAAATAAAAGAATTTTCATGACTATAAACGTGCACTTTCTAGTTTAATTTTTCACTAAAACAGTCGGTCAAGTAAATTTAACTTGGATTGTTAATCAGCCAAAGGATACAAGTGTGGACCTTTTCAAACAAATACAAGGCAAAATATATATATATATATATATATATATATTTTTAATCCCAGAAACTTCCACAGAGTCAAGGATTCAAATTCAGAGTTACCCAGTTCAAAGGAAATTAGGGCTTAACCTTAAGAAAATCAAAAAAGGAGTACATACAGTTGCATTAGTTGACATACGACTGCTGACTGTTTTTATTCGGAATCTGGCTCCTGGTGGTTGAGGGGCTTGGTCCAAGCATCAACTTTTGCCTTTTGGCCTATTTTGAGTTAAAAATTTGATGCTTCAAACTGTCGTTTTCAACATAAAACTACACTAAGCAAACTTTCTTTGAACTAGTCATGCCTTCTGTGTGTTTCCCATTTATATATTTAAAATTACAAATATGGAAGCTACACAGAAACCTTCTAAATTTTCTAGAACGATCATAAAGAGCAATTATGCACATATTTATTGGTGGTGTAGTGTTGCTTATGTACCCAAATAAGTTTTATTATGTGAAATCTGAGTGGTACTTATGTTCGGATTTCCTTTACCTTAAGTGGAGCACATGTCCTACTTAAAAAATAAATAAATTTACTTTCAATTTTCCTTGTATATTTATTTGAATTTTTTTTTTTTGGTCTGTCCACACTAATGTTCTTTTTCTTTAAATGTGTCCTTAATTAAACTTGGTTAACGTATCCTATTTAACATTTAGGTTATTTTTGCTAAATTCTTTAATCAAAGAGTTCATAAATTATTTAGTTCAACTATTCTTAATATGTCCCTATTAAAATGTAATTCTCGTTCCATCTTTAATTAGTGGTATTAATAAGATTTACATGATGACATGATGTTTATATAATATTAACGCGCTTGCTAAATTATGACTATGGTCTGTGAGGCTGAACTATCATTGTGCTTTAATCATATTTTCTTCACAGCCGTGTCAAATTGTTGGGATATAGCAATAAGCAACGACTCATTTTCATTCGTCTACCAACATTTAATGCGAAGTCATGTTTTTGGTGCCTCCAAGGAGAACGATTGACTAACACTTATAAATTGCCGCCTTTTCCTTTTCTTTTTTTTTTTTTTTCTTTTTTCTTTTTTTGCTTTTTGTTTTTTTGTTTTTTGTTTTGGCTTTTTTTCTTCATGAACAAGGAAATCGATAGTATTCTCAAGTCGAAATTTTCTATATCAATTCATATTTATTGATTATCCTTTAATTGTATGATGTTATATAATTTGAATTTAAAAGTCTAGTGATATAAAAAAAAATTAATACTGAAAATTCTTAAATAAATTGATACTATTCTTACGTTTTCAATCAATATCATCTTTAGAATTTATTATGCCCTACTTACAACTTCATTATTGTAGAAGATTACATGGGAATATAAAGAGTCGAACCTCTTACTAAGAATGGACGATAGGACTTCTTTTTGGAAGATATTTTATTTCCAAATTATTATTGTACAAGGGCTGATCAAATTTATTTTTTTTTTTCCTTTTTCATCTAGAAAAATAAAAAATGGTACCAACAAATATTATATTATGGTTGGAGTTTAAATTTTTAAGTTGGAATTGGTTGACCTTTTAAAAATTAGTTATAATTTTTGTTGATTTTCAAAAAAAGACAAAAACTGAAATGAAAAATTTAAGTTTGAGTTGAATCACCAAACGAAACAAATACTATCCTTAGGTGTGGACTCGTAATGGGACGTCAAGAGATGAGATGCTTGGAAACTAAGGTGTTCGTGCCTGGTTTAATGGTGGCGAAGATGGAAAAAGTGGTTGTTTTTGGGTCTATAAAAGGACTGGACCAATCCACCCACCAACCATTTCTGCGAAAAGCTCTTTCTTGAGGAACAAGGAGAAATTTAGAATTCAAAGTTTTACTTATGGTCAAAGGTATGATTATGGCCACGTGGTCAAACTCAATTTATTTCTTTGTTAATTCGTCATCACATAATGGATTATCTCGGGGGAATGCTCGTGCCTCATAGGTCATGGCTCATGCAATACAACTTCACGCTGGAAAATTCACAGCGACACCATACACGCAAACATAAATTCGGCCATGTCAGGCCCAATACATAAGTGGCTTTTTGAGGCTCATAACTCAATCAGAAACACCTTTCAGAAAAAGGAAAAAAAAAAAAAAAAACACTTAATCAGAAACAGATGTTCAGTAAATATCATTTTTACAAAACAAGTAAAAATACTATTTTCTTTTCAAAGAAATTAAGATATATATATATGCTTTTTTTTTTCCTGAAAATATATCATTTCTATGTTGTATAAACTCAATTTCATAGTAAAAAAAAAAAAAAAACTTGGCACGTCAGATATCTACATATTGTTAAAAATGCAATAATAACTATAAAAAATATTAGGGACACCAACTATAATCCTAATTTTTTAGTAACAACCTATGCGGTATATGAATTATCATTTTTTTATTGGTAAGTCTTTAAAATATTATCACATCAATTGATTATATCTACCAATAAAATTACAATATATGAGTTGATATTCAAAATTGATATTAGAATTGATATTCTTAATGCTACCTTTCTCCCCTGTTCAAGCTAATTCAATGAGGGAGAGGAGAGGAAAGTATTTGGATAAGAGCTCGTAAAATTTCAAAATGTTTTATTTTATATATAATAAATAGAAAACTATAGACCTCACACCTAAAATAAATAAATAAATCCCTGAAATTTTTTTAAAAAATTTTATCCTTAACTCTTGAAAATAAAGAGATTAAAAAAAACATTTTGAAAAAAAAAGAAAAAAAATTATCTAAATGACCACATTTTTCATTTATTGACTAACATGATACAAATTCTCTATTTTTGACTAACATGACATAAATTTTAGTTAACTTTATTTTAATTTTATGTCATTTTAGCCTAATATTGATTTTTTATATCATACTAATGTAATGGTCTTTAAATGTCATGTTCGAAAAAATGTAGAATGTATATTATTTTGGGCCTGAAGGAAGGAAGAGGGGAGTCCAGGCCCAGTTGAAGGCCCATCAACGTTAGTAGGGTACCAGATATTTCGAAGGGTTTGGTTTGAACACCCTCGCTACTTGCGATCTTCTCTTCAGCAGAATCGGAGAAGGACGGCGATCTTCTGAGCACTGCATCACCACCCGCCCTCGCCCTCCTCTGTTTCTCTATCTAACCTCCCCTCAAATGGTTACTTTCAGGGTGAGGATCACTCCTTAATCTCTACGAAATCTCTCTCTCTCTCTCTCTCTCTTTTTTGTTTGTTCCAGAGTATTTTCTGCTTTGTGTATCTAACATTTCGATCTTCATTTGTATTGACAACAATGGTGGGACTTTGGGCTTTGTGCGGAAACAGTTTCACCAGTACCAGGTGGTCGGAAGAGGTCTTCCTTCGGAGACTGATGAGCACCCAAAGATCTACCGGATGAAGCTCTGGGCCACCAACGAGGTCCGTGCGAAATCCAAATTCTGGTATTTTCTCAACTCTTGCCTTTTTCTTTTTTTTCTTTTTTGGTTCTATTAAAATAATAATCAAAGAGATTCAAAGAATTAAAAAAAATGGTGAATTTGGGTAGGCAACATTTTTCTATGCAAGAATTCAGCTTTTCAATGAATCCCAGTAATTCTTTTTTATTTTTATTTTTATTTTTTCCTTTGTTTCAGTGATTTAAGGTTAATCTTTTTGATAAAATTGGTGTTTACTTGGTATTTGTTTGGATGGTATAGGTACTTTTTGAGGAAGTTGAAGAAGGTTAAGAAAAGTAATGGTCAAGTTTTGGCCATTAACGAGGTATCTAATCTCTCTATTTATACATTCTTCTCGGCATTATGTTTTGACACTGCACATAGATGAGCTATTTTAAGATTTTTGTAGTTTTAGTTTGGGCTTTTGCATGGGTATGATTACAGATTAATCTCAGTTTTAGTAAGTTAAATACTGGTCTAACCATATTTGGGTTTCGTATTGGGTTTTGGCATTTGGTGAAAAAAAATGTCGAAAGATTTCATTATGCTTTCTAATTATATGACACTCATTATACATTGATGTAATTGAGATGCTTTAACTGAATGTCAAGTTTTTGTACCTCGGTATATTTTGAAATGTTTGACTTAGGAGCTTAAAACTGCTTTTATGTTAGAACTGTTGTAACTTGTTGGGTTTTTCTCGCCGTTGGGGGAATTGATCAATTACTGTTTACTCGAAGAAAATGCATTTTGGCATAAAATATCTGGATTTTCTGAACACATGCCAGCTTCCGTTAAGAATGTTAAGCATGAAAATGTGACAGAATGAGTTTGTTATGGTCCTAGCTTATTAGGTGGTAATTCTTAACATGGAAATGATGGGATGATGATTTCCTTTCTCTGTTTTTTCTCTTGAGTTCATATGCTGTTTTCCCAGTAGTAAAGAAGGGAAAACACAAAAGTAATCAGGAAGGAAGGTTCTGATTTTGAAGTTTCCGTGTGCAGATTTTTGAGAAGAATCCGACCAAGATCGATAATTATGGAATTTGGCTGCGTTATCAGAGCCGAACTGGTTATCACAACATGTACAAGGAGTTCAGAGACACAACTCTTAATGGTGCTGTGGAACAAATGTACAACGAGATGGCTTCCCGTCACAGGGTGAGGTTCCCATGCATCCAAATCATCAAGACAGCGACCGTCCCTGCAAAGCTTTGCAAGAGGGAAAGCACCAAGCAGTTCCACAACTCCAAAATCAAGTTTCCATTGGTGTTTAAGAAGGTCAGGCCCCCGACTAGGAAGCTCAAGACAACATACAAGGCGTCAAGGCCCAACCTGTTTATGTAGTTTCTGTTACTGTATTTTGGTTCCGCCGTATTAAAAGTTTTTTGAATCCATAGATTAAAACTTGTTGAAGCTAGACATGGTGCATCGGTCATCACATTGATAGAGTTTAATGCTCGGGCGCTTGAAGACCTTTTTGTTGTCTAGTTTTTGTTTTTGAGAATTGAGATTTTGCAGCTTTTATATGGTACAATGTTTTGACGACTTTCAATATCTGAAGTTGTGACCAGGAAACTTCTTTTAGCTTAAATAAGGGAAACTCATGTCAGTAGGAGACCTCTACTTCTTTTTGTAGCTTGCCTTTGTACTGCATTTTTTCAGAATCCATCATCTCCGGCCACATATGCTGATATGTTCTCATTCATGTTCGGTTTTAGTTCGTTCTTATTTGTTCTGAGCTTCTCCATAGAATCTTTGAAAATCCTGAAAATTCTCAGATCTTGCTCTTCTCGTTTCAAAGAACATGACAACAATCCTTCATGTAGTTGGTTCTAAAGAGGACAATCCTCACGTACAGATGCAGAATCTTTATACCGTCCCCTTGCGTTGTTCTTTTTAGTTGTCTACTTAAAAAGGGAAAAGATTATAAAGAAACCCTTTGCTTTTAGTTCGTTCTTATTTGTTCTGAGCTTCTCCATAGAATCTTTGAAAATCCTGAAAATTCTCAGATCTTGCTCTACTCGTTTCAAAGAACATGACAACAATCCTTCATGTAGTTGGTTCTAAAGAGGACAATCCTCACATACAGATGCAGAATCTTTATACCGTCCCCTTGCGTTGTTCTTTTTAGTTGTCTACTTAAAAAGGGAAAAGATTATAAAGAAACCCTTTGCTTTTGGTATGAAAATCGCCAAGCATGTTTAAACTCGTGCAGTCCTCGCAACCGAACAAAACTGGACTTGTGTTATTGACGGATATCGAGTAAAGAGAGGAGGTATGTACAGACATCAGTTGGTTATAAAATCGGACAACAATTTGCAGTAACAGAATTCTAAATGGGTTGTCCTGTTGTGCCAGTGGAAGAATTCCGGGCACCAATGCAGTAAGTACGATTTACATGCAGACTTAGGCGTCGGAATAGCAAAATGAACGATATACTTGTGAACCTCAAGGATCCCAGTGTTTGGTGTTGTGAATTAAATTGGAGAAACAACATACTAGCCAACTCTGAACTTTGGAATCATGACATAAAACAATATACTTGTGAATCGTTATTGCTGTCTTATGTTGTGATTCCAACGTTCAACTTTAGAAATGTTGTGCCAAACCGATCTCCGCATTGCAGTTCATGTCAACCAACTATCAAACCTCAAAACAAGAAATATGGAGTGGTTTTATTAAGATCTACATGGAAGTGGTTCTGCAAAGAGATACAATGTGGTTCCTGACGATTGAAACCACCTCCATGGAGCCTCCATGCGGTGCCCCACAACTTCTTTTGGAAAGAAATAGACAGCTATGCAAGCCGGAGATTAATATACTGTTTTGTCCTTGAAATTGCTGCAAAATGTTCGCATCGAAGCCGAAATTCAATTTTCCCTCCTCGCTTTGATCGATTCTGTAACATCCACGTTAGAGACACCGACCACTAACCAGAATTTTTGTGAAAAAGAAACAAGAGTACATAAAATGACAGGAAGCGGGACACCAAGTTATTTGAAAAGTAAAACTGCAACCCTCTAACCAAACAAAGCAAGTGACTCGTGCCAAAGCTGTCTATACACCCCTTCAAAGAAAAGTAAATTTAATGACTTCCATGGAATCATAAACCCAGAGCACCAAAAAAAGAACTGAATAACTGGAAATGAAGATTATAATTACCTATCACTATGGAAAGAAAAGGAAAGCAGCGGCAGAAATCGAAACACGTAGTTCTCTCCATATGTTGATCAGCTGCATCATAATTGATGGTCTCGGTTCCACTTGGTACAGGCTCATTAGCAATAGTATCTGATCCTTCAAGCACTACAGATTCAACGTGGTCATCGTTGTCTTCATAATTTGAATTTCCAGAGGCTGCGCTAGGCCTCTCCAACTCTGTGCCGCTAAGACAATCATGGGGTCCAGATAAGGTTTCGGAGAAAGACCCCGTGGCCATTAATTGAAACTCCTGATTTACTTCTGCATCAAGGCTTTGTTCAACGACTTCGTCGGTTGCAATGCGAGCTTCATTCCGAACGGAATCTGAACAAACAATGGACAAAGACTAGAATTTATTAACGGCATCGTTGATGACAAGTACTAGAATTTTAGTCTAGGTGGTGGTTGATGAAAACTTCCAAGTTCGGAGAAATTCTACAAATTTCTGTTGAAGAAATTAAAAATACCCGTATTTAACTATCTATACACACACATAAATTTAGACGTCATGAGGAGAAAAATACAAAATCTTCGCCGTTAAATTGAGCGAATATATGTAAACTCATAAAAGAAACGAGAAAGTTAGAAGGTAATTGTAATTTACCTGAAACACATGATTCATCTGCACAAGATTGAATTACTTGATTTACACTTGGTACAGGCTCGTTAACCATAATAGAATTTAATTCCTCAAAGGCCGAGACATGACTCTGAAGAAGCTGCTCCTCTACGACTGCCACTACATTGTTTGCCCAATCATTGCCTGTGTCAGCTCTTTGTTCCACAACTACTTCCTGGGACGGGCCTGTTGTCCCAATTGACAACGATAAGTTTAGGAAAATCCTTTCATCACTAACCATGGAGTCCCGGGATGGGCTCGCAGTATCCATGTCATGATCAGATGGTGCTTCCATGCTGAAAAAATCATAAAAAGTCGGGAGATTTTGCGAGTAAGCCTCAATAGTCTTCAACTGAAAACCTTGTAAGTCCACTACCACATTGCTGACTTGATTATCACTGTTGGCTTGTGTTAGTCCAATGGCATGAGAATCGGAAACAACTGACAAAGAAAGGCTTGTCACAGAGTAGTCCTCTGGTTGTTGAATGTATTGATTGATATATTGACGAGTGCTGATACCGAGTTCCTCAGCTTCAAGCTGATATTCCACATACTGGTCGATGCTAATTTTGAATTCCTTAATGACTTCTTCTTCGATATACAACATGCGGACACCACACCTTTTGATCAACTCAAAATCAAAAGAAAATTCATCTCTTTCTTCATCTAGGTAGTTACAAGAGAACTCGAACGACATCTCCACTGCATCCGAGTAGTCACCACACATCTCAATGAAATTGTTAGAGTCATACCAAGAATATTGCATGAACACATGGCCTAATCTAAGAATTTCTCTTTCTTCTTCCGCTCCCTCCTTACCACGGAGAGAACCATTTAGGAAAGACCAATAACCGATATTGCCACAATTGTGACTTCGACCGCTGCTTGTCTTGATATGTAACTCATTTTCAATATCCAAACGATAAACCTCTTGAAAGCAATTAGGGTCCTCAAATGCAAGTAAAACACATAAAACAAAACCAGAGAAGCTGGCTCTATGCCAATTTTGGGGAAGCTTGATGGTTATTGAAGACCCTTCCGATTGATGGTTGAACCACTTTGGAATTTCACTTCCCGGATAACAAAGTCCAACGAAGGGATCATATGCCTTCTGTACACGAAGTAGAGTTCATGAATATTTTTAATCATAAAATTTACTTAATTATCGATTTTAACATGAAAATTTTATAAATCTTAACTTTTGTCACAACTTTTCAAATCAAATGATGTCGTACATGACTAGTCTTTTTTTTCTATCGGTAAGTACTTCAAAAGTTGTCCTGCCGTTCACCTACTAATAAAAAATATGACTACTCATCGCCATATTATTAGGTATCCAAAAGTTGGGATAAATGTTGGGATCCCTAGCTAAAAAGGGCAAAAATAAAAGGAAAAGAAAAAGTGATTACATACCCGTCCCATGGCAAGTGCCGGTATAGCTGCAGTGCAAATAACTCTACACAAGAAGTCGAACACTATGTTGCTGCAGCTACTTTGGTCCAATTTCAAGCACTCAAAAAATATAAACGACCCCTCGAAAGGAGGCTTGCTGTCCCAACACCCTAGAGTGAGTGCAGACCCTGAATTTGTCACTGCCTCTATCGATATGCATCCTCGCGCGTTAAGATACTGAATGGAACATGGAAGTTCTGGTAAAAAATGAAGGTTTTTGCAATGACTTATGTCTAGCCAATGAAGATGATGAAGTTGCCTTACACTTGAAGGTATTCTATCAAATGTGTTCCCGCTCAAATTCAGTTGCGTCAACGAGGATAACGAACCGAGCCACTCAGGGATTGTCAAAATGTTGCAATGACGCAGATCTAAATAGAGGGATTCTGAACAACCTTGATCGAGCGAGAGATGTTCACGACTGTTTAAGTTGTTTAGGGATTCTGGGAATGCCTTGAGATTTTGGCAGTGCTTCAAAAATAAAGAGCGTAGCGCTACTGCATTTTCAATAGAAGAGGGTAACTCTTGGATATCTGTTCCACTTAAATCAAGGTACTCTAGATGTTCCATAGTCTCCAAGATTTCCGGGAAGTTTTTCAATTTTGAGCAACCACTGAGATCAAGTGCTTTAAGAGATTTAAACTTGTAAAAGATGGGTGGTAAACTCTCAAGATCTTTGCATCCACCCATGTTAAATATCTCAAGACCATGGAGACACTCAATTGATGTCGAGGGC
Source organism: Ficus carica (assembly GCA_009761775.1). Taxonomy (NCBI): domain Eukaryota; kingdom Viridiplantae; phylum Streptophyta; class Magnoliopsida; order Rosales; family Moraceae; genus Ficus; species Ficus carica. The sequence goes on from CM019740.1 coordinate 23,045,667, forward strand.
ACCTCTTTAATTGCCGTCTCACGCATATTCAAATGATTTACGTTCCTTGGAAGCACTGGGAGATTTTTTAGACACTTACAGTCGAAAAGATCTAAGACAGAAAGGTTTTCAAGAGAACCAATGGATGAGGGCAATTCTTCAATAGCAGTATGCTGCAATTGTAAGATTGTGATATTCCCAGACAAATCGGGAAGAATCTTCAAACTAGTGCAGCCAGAGAGGTTAACGGAACCGAGTGCTCTAGAACTATCATATTCATCCACCCCTTGATGACTCTCCCCAAAAACTTGAAGATTAAGTGAAGGAAGTTCAATTAAACTTTCACAATATTGAAGATTAATACTCTCCAGTTTTGAGGCCTGAGACAGATCTGGGACTTTAACTAGTTCCTCTGAGAAACCGAAATCAATATGTCTTAAACTCCCAAGGGGCTGTAAAACCGGGGAAAAAAGAGAGTAAATAAACGAAATGAAATGGCCTGAAACAAGTAAGAATATATGTGTTGGAAAAAAGGAAAATAATTGACTTCATGAAAACTTTTAACACAAATTTCACGAAGCTGTATGCTTAGATTTTGACATGCATGTGAGGGAGCCAGAGTTAAAAAAATTCTCTTGATTCTCGATTTTTCGAATTTAAAAATTCACCAAGTGTAACACATCTCATAAATTAAAACATACATACCTGGACTCCATCCCATAGTTTCTTAAGGTTGCTATGGCGCATGTTTAGTTCAACGAGGTATTGTGGCTTAAAATTTGTCGGAAGAGATTTCGAAGGGTAGCTGCACCAACTTAGATATCTTAGTGAATGAGGAAGATATTGAAGACCAGCTTGATGAAGATAGATTTTGAACTTCTCCCGACCGGAGTTATAAATTTTAAGCAATCTCAAATTACACATCTCTTGGAACACCGTAGGTGTCAAACACAGATCTTCCTGAATCTCTGATATGTCTAGAAATATTCCTTCAGATTTTGCAGTCCCCTGAAAATATGAAAAAAAAAAATAAAAATTAAGAATAGATATCAATACGCATATTGCAATAAAATGTAAGAAATTAGTAAAAGCAAGTTAATAAGTTGGGACAGTTTCTTACTTTATTATTGTTTAGGACATAATAAACATCATCAGCACGCCATAGCCTACTCCGCTTTCCAAGCTCTTCAACAGATTCTTGGCGAACGATTTCTTGTCCCATCTCTTGTATCAAATCATGCATCCAAAGCGCATGCTCTTTGACAGTTATAAGAGACCTTTCGATGAGCACGTTAATTCCTACATGAGACTCGCCTTCCAATATTCCCTCCACAAAATCTCTGTCCTTCCCTTTGAAAAAACACGCGATATCTAGGAAAACAGACTGCTTTACAGGATCTAGAGCATCATAACTTATTTTCAACACCTTTTGAATTTTTTTGTTCGGAGCTTTTGTCAGTTCCCTTAATGCACTTTCCCATTCTTTTGTGGTCCTAGAGTGAAGGTACGAGCCCAAAACTTTGATCGCTAACGGATTGCCTTTAGCATAATCCAGTACTCTCTCCGCTAGTTTGAAATAATCTGCTACAGCAGAGTCTCTTTCAAACGCTTTCATATAAAATAGTTCACGTGCTTCAGTAGAATCTAATGCATCAACTTCATATATCTCATCAGCTTTTCTCCTAAGCAATTTCTTGTCTCTACTTGTTACAATGATTCTACTTCCGACACCAAACCGACCAGTTCTTTGTGGAGAACCACGCGCGAGAGCATCATGTTCTCCAACTAAACACTCCAGTTGTTCTAGCTCGTCAACATTATCAAGAACAACAAGTACCTTTTTACGGCGGAGCTGAACATGTTTGGAGAAACCTTCTCTATCTAGACTTTTAGGCTTCAACAATTTGGAGACAAGCTTTTCGTTTAAATGACGCAGCCCATATTTACTGACATCTTCCTTGACATCCGTAAAATAACAACTTTCGAATTCGGGAGACAACCGCTTGTAGACAACTTCAGCAATGGTAGTTTTACCGATACCACCCATACCCCAAATGCCTACAACACGAACATCCAGGGAGCCAACACATAACAGCGATTCTATCTTCTTAAGACGCTTTTCCATTCCAACTAAACCCTCAAAATCATCAGCAACATAACTTGACCAAATAACATGTAGGTTCTCTAGAACTTTTTCCACGATCTCCTTGACAAATTTGGCCTCGGACCTAGCATATTTAAAAATAAAATAGTAGTTAATGAAGAGGAAAACAAAAGAGCATATTCAAGGTCTTATATTCGAGATTCGAAACCAGGGAGATTTTCTTTCAAATTAAGAGTAACCTAGATCAAAACGTGAAGATAAAGAAACCGAAAAAAACTGTAAAATACCACTTACTGGTCTCCCAATGGAAAGCCAGACAGATTAGCGGCTGCAGTCAAAGCATCTCTCCACTCTTTCACTTTGTCTAGATCAAAGCGCTTCTCATGTTCAGCAAAAGCATCACCATATGTCCCCCGTTGTTTTCTTATATCCGACGGATCGACATCATAAAACACAGGTAAAACAATCTGTCCTTTTTCTGTTTTACATTTGACTATGTGCACCAACTCATCCAGACACCACCTCGAAGAACCGTAGTCTTTCGAGAAGATGATGATCGAAATCTTTGATTCCTCGATCGCTCTCAAAAGCGCAGGCGAAATTTCCTCTCCCCTCTTGAGACCTTCCTCATCTATGTAGGTTTCGATCTGACTTTGGCATAAAGCATCGTAAAGATGACTAGTAAAGTTTTTACGAGTTTCACCTCTGAAACTGATGAAGACATCGTACTTGCATAAATTGAGGACATAAGAAGAAGAAGAAGAAGAGGAGGAGGAAGCAGCAACTAGCATAGTCATATCTAATGCGTCTCAACCCCCCAACAGGCCAATACTCGCAACTGGTCGCACTAAGGAACAATGACTACTGACTACTATCCTCTGGTGGACAAGTTTTCTTTGCAATGAAATGGAGAGTAAAGGCTTTTTACACAAAGTTTTGTTTAGTTTAAAGATTAGAATGAGTTTGGTTTGTATGTTTGATGAAGGAAATTTCGAACCTCGGGAAGTCAATGATCATGGGCCCTTAAGATTGTCACGACATGGACACTTTTTACCACACACATAAGTGCATTTATTTATTTATTTTTAAATAAATATTGTAAGGGTTTGATTGTGATTTAATTTAACTTTGATTAAATTATATTTTTTATTTAGATTTTATTTTTATAAAAAATTAATAAAATTTATAATTAATTTTTAAAAAATTAATTAATTTTAATTAATTAAAAATTTTATCTTTAATCGATAAATTAAACGTAAGTTAAATATTTGGGATTATTTTATTTCCTTCCCTACAGGGAAATAGTAAAGAAAAATTTTCATTTTCTGACAATATGTTTTCATTTCTTAATCTCAATCTTAACTCTTAACTCTAATAAAAGAATAGATATGCATCAATAGTTACTTTTTAGTGGTAAAAAACGGTACATTTAGGTGCCTTCTTCCTCTTTTTATTTATTTATTTATTTTTATTTTCTCCCTTTTCTTTGTTGTCTTTTCCTTCCTGCACTTGCACGCACAGCCACAGTTGCCTGTCTCCCACGTGGTACAAGTGCAACTCTTGCAAGAATTTGGACATTAGAGCTTAAAAGGAGACTAAGGGCCTGTTTGGTGCACAAGTTCAGTTTCAGTTGAGTTGAGATTTTTAAGTTTGAATAGTAATTTTTGTTGACTTTTTCAGAAAAGATAAAAAACTTTTTCAGAAAAGACAAAAACATGATGAAAAAAGTACAGTTTAGTTTGAGTGGAGATGGAGAACCAAACGAGCCCTAACATTTTAATGTAATTTACAAAATTGCCCCTTGTACTTGAGAAATTTGTTTTTCAAAGTGTAAAATGTCTATGGAAAAAAGGGTATAGCATTTTTTCCACATTTTTTAACATTAATATATGTAAAAGGACAAATTCAACTAATATGATGTGTTAATATAGTGTTTAACACACCATTTAAAGACGAAAATTTAATTCAAAATAAATGTGTTTTCATTTATTATTTTTTCATAATCTGTATTACACCCTCTTTTTTTCCCCCCTAAACATCAATTTATTTTAGATCGATCAATTCAAAATGATTTTTTTTCTTCATTTTAACATAGTGTGACAAAAGAGCTTTAGATTAAAAAAAAAAAAAAAAGAAATGTTGTGAAGGAGAAGCTTTTTTTTGTTTTTTTTTTTGGTCAAGAAGAGAGATAATTTTTTTTTTTTGTCATTCCATTACAGTTCTTCATGCACCGTTTTGATGCTTTTTTATTTTCTCAAAAATTGTCTTTTTATTATAAAATCGTTTTACTATTCAGTTTCTGTTTTACTTTAATTTTATTTTCTTGTCATTTTTTTTCTTTGAACCCCTTTCTATTGTGCTTCATTTTCCTAATAGTTTTCTTTTATTTTTTTACATCTTTTTTTCCCTAATTTTTAACTTGTACTTTTGCATGTAACCTTTTTTTTTTCCTTCCCATTTTCTGTTTATTAAATGCTCAATATCTTCACTTCAAAAAAAAAAAAAAAAAAACTCAATATCTCATAATTTTTTTTAAGATCTCTAATCTTAACTTTCTCACAAGAAACTCTAATCTTTTTTATTGGCCTTAACTCTAATTGTAGTGAGGTTAAGGCTTCGTTTGGTAGTCAAATTCAAGTTGTACTTTTTCATTTCAATTTTTGTCTTTGTCTGAAAAAGTTTTTGTCTTTTCTGAAAAGTCAACAAAATTTTCATCTCAAACCGTACCTTTTCAACTCAAACTCATTCATCAAACGGACTCTAGTCTAATTGTAGTAAGGCTTTTTCTCCTTCTTTTCATGATTAAGTTTATGTGTCATTTTTAGTTTTTCTGACAATCTAAAGCGGACATAAGGTTTTTTCCTCTTTTTGGGTTTTTTTTTTTTTTTTCAATTTCAAATAGAAGAATATTATGTATACTGCTGTTATCTAGAATGATTTCGGTACATGGAATTATTTCAGTTGCTTTGTTATGGAGAGTTATTATATTACTTCCTTATAATACAATTTGTTTTTTCCCTTTGTATTTGAAATAAGCAGATTTCAGTTTAACAAGTTCTACTTAAGCAATCTAATTACCAAATGATGTGACTAATGCTATTGTTTTACTAATCATTTTCATTTGTATCAAAACTTTTATTTTTGAAAGCAAATGAAAGCTACAAATTTTACAAACACAAAATGAATTACATATTGATTAGAATGTTTTAGGTAATAAATATAATATTATCATGGTTCTACTATAAAATGTAAATCCTTTGCTTAGACTATTATTTACGCATTTTTTAAGAAAAAAATTTCTTTTATTTATCCATATTTGTACATTGATTTTTATGTTTTACATTTAAAAATTTCAATTACAATACAATACAACTCAATATGTACACCGCACGTACTTTAACTAGTGTTATAAAAAGAAACAAATGCAAAAGGTTTGTCAACGGCTCACCCCTATTTTTCTTGTGTTCCCTCAATATTTGTAATAAGCTGAGGCAATGAAGGAATACACGTTTTCCTCAACACACGTTCGGGGTATTTGTGGGTTTCCCGTTTACCTAATTAATTAATTTTATCATATAAAAAATAAATCTAAACAAAAAAAATACATACATATATATATATATATAAGACATTAAGTTAAAAGAAAAAGAAAAAGGAGAATGAGGTACATAGGTTCAAAAACTCTAGTAATAAAAATAAATAGCACAAAAATGTTTAGATGATGGTAAATAATATATTCATGGTAAATGATGTATTTATAAAGCATATTCACGATAAAATTATCTTAAAAATACTTTTGTAAATAAAATATTTATGGTAAATATTATATTTATGATAAATAGTTTATTTACGAACGATAAATTACCTTAAAAAATTTCATAAATATTTCAATTACCATAAATATGTTATTTATCGTAAACATTTTTAAAATATGTTATTTACTTTAAATATTTAAAAATTAACCTATTGGCGATAATTTCTCGAAAAACAAATCAGAACTTTCAATTTTTTATATATCAAATATGTTAAAGTTTTGTACTTAAATTTATATACATTATATAATAAGTCATGTATTATGTCTTAACTTAAAAAATAATTTATAATTTAACGGGATAGATAAATGGTGATTTGGATTAGAAACCTATCCATGTCCCATTATCCGTGATGAATTAAACTTTTAACCCGTTTATAATATGAATCGGTTAGATCGAGTTTATCCAATCTCATTTAAGGTGAATCCTGTGAGTTAAAAGATTATCGACTCAAATTGGAAGAGACAGTTTATATAAACAACTAAACGAGTACTTAGTTTACTCGTTTCAAAGAACATATCGTTATACATATAATGCAGGTGCTTCAAACCGTCCCCTTGCACTGTTCCTTTTAGTTGTCTAATAATTGATATTTAAAAGGAAAATTACTCTTGGTACGAAAATCTCGAAGCGTGTTCAAGCTTGTGCTGTCTTTGTAACTGGACAAATCCACTTGTGTAAAAAATAAAAAATTAATAGAGAGAGAGAGAGAGAGAGAGAGAGAGAGAGAGAGAATTCAAAAATTGAAAAAGAAAAAAAAAAAAAAAAAAAAAAAGAATTGACTCCATAGAAAATTGAGTGCCATTGAAAATAAGTGCTTTAACACTTTAGAAATTGTTATCATAGAAAGATAAATAGTAAATTATAAAGTTTTTAACAAAATAAAGAAAATTTAGTCCCACATCAAATCAGAAATAATAATTGAAAGGATTTTGAAACCTATATATATAGGTTAAAGCCTTTATTTTTTATTATCGTAGTTAAATAGTACTTTAAATGTTGTAAAATGTTCTAGAAAATTATTTTCAGCATATGATAAAGACATGATTGATCCTAATTAATAATGAAAAGGGAGACAAGCAAACGCTTGATGTTAAGAGATTTATTTTAAGTTTTTATAATTTTGTTCACTCTGATATTAAAATTGATAATTTTATAGTGGGTATAAATATAAAGAAGTATCAAATTTATGACGTTCTTGCATATAACCTAAAAAAAAAAAAAACTTTAATTCAAAATTGTACTGTTTAATATTAGAACAATTTTATCTTTAGTATTCAAATTTAAATGAATTTATATTAAAGTCTAAGTCTATATTTTTATTAGTTTAAATCTCTTGATTGATTGGTAAATATTACATTTCTAGTTTTCTATTGTTCTCGTTCTTGGTTGTATTTCTCTCTTCTAATTGTATTTCTATCTCTCTAGTGAGTCTATTTTATTTTTTTTATCTCATCTTTTTATTTAGATTTACATTTCCCCTTCATCAATAATTTCCTCAAATGTTTCTAAAATCGATCAGTTATAACTCTTTTTTTTTTAATAGAAAACCAGACCCTTAGGCTTTATGTAGAACTAGGGAAAAGGTGGAACAAATTTGTGAAAAGACAAAGTATATCAGCTTTGTCAAACAAAAAAAATATTCAAATATCCTCTCATATTTACTTAATTTGCCCCTTTTAACCTTCACTTACTGCATATCACTTTAACAAAGTTGATAAAAAGTGAACAGAGTGCGTAATCATTCCAAAAAAAAAAAAAAAAAAAAGCTTCAACTGTAGGGCGTAGACCTTCTTGAGCAATTGACTTTGTCAAAACCTATAAATCACAAAAAATGGGCAATTAAATTTAAAACATTTTAGAGGATGAGAAAGATTAAAATCAAATTTCTGTTACTGCTTTTAATGCATGCTTTGCATATTGGAAGTATCGTGCAATGATATTACACATTTTACGTCTATTGCTTAACCATGCTTAAATTATTCCAAAGGAAAAAAAAAAAAGATTTAAACATTTTTAAAATATCTTGTTTAAAAATTGCAGGAGCCACAATAATCTCAACTACCTAGAAATTCTCTCACGGCTGTTACAACAGCTCACTTTTGTTTTTCAAATATCTGTTAACTATTATTTCATCAGTTTAAATTATCTTATAATATCTAGAAACACATCCATTTAACACAAGCTGATTATTCTATCTCAAAACCTCGATAAATGCTTTGTCAAGTAAAAAAATTGGGACTAGTAAAATATATACCATGACTTCAGTCAGTGAGAAAATAAGAATAACCAAGAAAATAAGAAGATCCAACTCATTTTGGTTACATTTCAACGGCAAAAAATAAAAATAAAAATAAAAATAAAAATTATACGACCAAAAAAAGTTTGTCGTTGCTTGTTAGTGTAGCAAAGTAGTAAAAGAACCAAAGCACCAACACTGGAAACTTGGAAATATTGTGCCAAATCAATATCTGCATTAAGGTTCATGTCAACCGTCTAACAATACCTCAAAACCAGAAATATCAAAAGAAATAGACGAGTATGCTGAGATGGAGTTTACGTTACCATTTTGTACTTCAAATTGTTGTTTCAAAATGCCATGATTCAATTTCCCCTTCTCTTTTTCCATTCTGTAATATTCAATGGTACTTATTAGAATCTTTGCAAACTAATAATAATAAGAATAAATAAATAAATAAAATTGATTGCATAAAATCACAGGAAGCACCATATATAGAATTCTGAAAAGAAAATTAAAAAAAATAATAATAAAAAAAAAGTGACTCATGCTAAAACTCTCTGAGAATTTACACGCATCTTCATTGCAAAGTAGCTCCGTGGAATCATTAATTCAAAGCACCGCACCCCTTTAAAAACAAAAAATCCAAAGCACCAAGAAAAGAATTCAATAGCTAGATATAAAGATTTATAATTACCTAAGAATATGGAAAGAAACGGCATGCAGCGGAAGAAATTGAAACATGTTAATCTCCCAAAACGTGCATCGACTTTGTCAACATCGTTGATGGTTTCAGTTCCACTTGGCACGAGTTCATTAGCGACCGTATCTGCTTTTTCGAGTACTTCAGATTCAAGGAAGCCTTTGTTGTCCACAGAGTTTGAATCTCCAGTGGCTGAGCTAGGGCTCACCGACTCTTTTGAGAGAATACAATCATGGGGTGTGGATAGGGTTTCGGAGAAATTCCCGGCGGCTATAGGCTGAAAACCATGTTTTACTTCTGCGTCAAGGCTTTGTTCGACAACTTCTTCGATTGCACCACCAACTTCCTTCTTAAGGGAATCTGAACCAACATTTAACAAAGTTTCTGGAATTTCAATAACTGGTACTAAATATTTGGCTAGAGATTCTACATTTTTCTAATTAAGAAATAAATAAAAAATTTGGATGATCCTTATGAGGAGCAAAAATACATGATCATGGACGTTGGAGAAAATTAAGTATAATGGCAATTTGGAAAAGAAAAAAAGTTCATAACTTTTATAACACTAATCGAAGGGACAAAATTAATCACTCATTTTTAACTAAATTATAATCAATGTATCTATACATGGATAAATTATTTGTATTGAGGGGTAAATTTATGAAAAGAGAAAGGAGAAAAATTAGACAAAGTTAAATTGTAATGTACCTAAAACATGTAATTCATTTATTAACTCCTTATGAAGTGGCTGCACCTTTGCCAATGCATTAATGTTGGTGGCCTCATTTGCGCTTGCATTAGAGTAAGTTCGTTCCACAAGTGCTTCATGAAAAGTGCTTCTTATGGTAATCCACAATGATAGGTCTAGGCATACCCCTTCCTCTTCCTCATCAAGAGTCATGGAGCGATCCCGCGACGGACTCTCGTGATCGGACGGTGCTTCTGTGCTCAAAAAATCATAAAAAGTTGGGACATTTTCAGAGCGAGTCTTGATAATCTCCACTGCCATATTGTCGAATTGATTGCCATTTTCTGCTGGTGTTAGTCCATTGAGACGAGCATTTGGACCAAATATTGGTAAACAAAGGCCAGAGACTTGTTCCTCTACTTCAAGATGATACTCCATAAGTTGAATAGTTGATCATCATTAGGGATTGCTCTTGATGACTTTTTAGGGCCGGTTTTGACGATATTCAGTTGCCTAAAATCTCTTCTAAAATATAAATTCTTAATTGATTATATAAAAATAAAAATAAAATCTCTCCTAAAATATAAATTCTTAATCAATTATATCAAATTAAAAAATAAAGTGAGTATCGTTTGTTTAGGAGAGATAAAATAATCACTTTTTTTTTTTATAAAAAATATTAAGTAAAATTTCTTTTAATGCTTTTCAACAAGATATATATATATATATATATATATTAATAGTTATAGTTAACCGTATCTTCTCTTGAAAAATGCACTACTTTTTTTTTCTAAAAAAAAAAGGATTATAAGGATAGATATTAGAATGTCCAGATGGGGAGGTGGATATATGCCCCGACTAATATGGAGGTGACAACTCGAGCCCAAGTATTCAGCAAGAAGAACGGGCGTCCTATCAACCCACTTAACGAACATCGGCAAATGCACAACTTCATACAATGCATTGATGCCTAATTGTTTCTAAACCTATAATAACTTTTTTTCCTAACCATTTTTAATTTCATGTTTGTTTTAATATAACTTGTAGACTTTGTTCTTTTTTTATTTTTATTTTTATTTTTAAAAAACTTTAGCATCGGAAATCTCATCTCTTTTCTTCTATCCGTTCCATTTTGAGTACTTTTTTTTTTTTTTTTTTTTCCATAATAATTAACCTAAGCTACTGCTCTGTGTGTGTGTGTGTGTTCCCCTTTATAGTTTTCATGGGTGGAGGCAGGTTAAGGTGAAGGGGGCCCTCGACTTTTGCAAAAAAATTTTTACCTTTTTAATTTTGAAAATTATCATTATTTCTGATAGTTTTTCACCTATATAAAATATTATTTTACAATTTTGTCCCTAATTTGCCTGTGAAATTCTTTTAATTATAACATTTACATATTCCACCTTAAATTTTTATTTTAAAGTACTAATATTACAATTTAATACCTCAAATAAATCGAAATCAACTATAAATTATATAATTTCACAATTTTTGAACTCTAAACTTTAGATAAACTCTATTAGAAGCTTAATTCATTTAGGAAATTAAAAAAAAAAAAAAACAAAGAGACAAATAAATAACAACGATAAAATATTTTAGTGTTGTAGTTTTAATTCAAACTTTTGATTCAATTCACGCCCCCTCTAAAAAACTTTCTAGCTTCCCCACTGGAATTTTGTTCATTGAAATATTGTCTGCGTCATCATTTATACCAAAAGGGTAATTTACTTATGTATGCTTTGTAGATTATTAATTTTCTAAGTTTTTAAATTACAATACATTTTATCAAAATATTATAAACAGCAAAATTGACTGTATACGGAGGTAGTATTCGTATCTCATGTTTATGAGATGTCAACTTCCTAAAAAAGACAATATGATGTTGTGTTTATTTACGTACCTTTATTCGGATCGTGGTGAGATGACATCATTCAATGATCATTTCACTCCTCCCCTGGGTCATACCTAGGATCTTGTAGGTCCACTTTCTCTAACAGGTGATGAGTTGGCACATTGTCGATACTCATAGTAGAGTAACTCATTGTAGAGAAAGACCGATACGTAGGAATTTCAAGGGAGGCGCTGTTGGGAAGGGTTTTTCCCTAAAGATCCGTGTTATGGGTATCGGTATTTTTTTTCTAACGATGATTTAGATAGTATTGATCATTTTGATCAGTATACTTTGGAAAGCTATCATGTTTTATGTGCTTGGTACTTTATTCAACTCTATTAATGATAATCCTGCTGTTTGTGTATCTATTCTGATAAATCATCTTAACATGAATGTAATTTACCTGTGTTGTTTGTAATATATTTGTATACTCGTTCCAAAGAACATAGTTACCCATATGAATGCAGGTGCTTTAAACCATCCCCTTGTATTGTTCCTTTTAGTTGTCTAATAATTTGTACTTAAAAGGAAAATTACTTTTGGTATGAAAATCTCGAAGCGTGTTCAAGCTTGTGCTGTCCTTGTAACCAAACAACTGCACTTAAAAACAAGGGGGGAGGGGGACCAAAATAGCATAATATACTACATAACTTTAAAATTATAGAATATTCTAAAATATTAGTACTAAATAGCATAATTAGAATAAATAGTAATGTAAAAACCCAAAAATACCTCCTGAGAATCGCTCTCTTGTTTCCTCTCTCTTCCTTGTTCGTCTGTCTCAGTCACTCGCAATCGGCTACAACAGTCGATGGTGACGGCGATGACAACAGTGTCGAGATCAGAACAGAGACATGAACTGGGATCACGTCAGTGTCTCAATCTTCAGCATCGATTGGCTGTCGTGACTCAGGAGGAACGCCTTGCGACTCCATAATCACTGAAATCGCAAACTCTCGAAATCCCTAACCAACTCTCGTGACCTCCATCGGAGAGATAATAGATGCCGCCATCGCGATCTCCTGTAGATCAGGCTACAATCGGAAAATCGCGAAGCCGGCGACAGTCTAGATTGGTTGTTGTTTTTTTTCTTTCTTTTTTTTGTAGGTCTTGCTGTCGCGAGCACAAAATTTCCTGATGTCGTCGCCCCTCTCCCGTTTGTCCTCCATGTCACAACGGTCCACCACAATTGAACCAAGATTGCGCCGACGATCGCAACTTCTCTAGCCTGCGGTGCCAGTAACAACGCCTAGATCTAGGTTTTAAATTTGGGGGGGGTCTGATTTTGGGATTTGGGTTTTTTTGTTTTTGTTTTGGAGTAAATACTAATATTTACATGTAGATACTGATATTTACATGCAAATCAAATATTAATTAGTAAATACTGATATTTACATGTAATGCTAGGATTTACTACTATTTTTCTTTCTTTGTTCCTAATATTTTTCAATAATCGCTATAAAAACTCAAAAACTCATACAAAAATTAACAAGTCTTATATGTAAATACTAGGACTGGCAATACGGGTCGCGACACGATGACACGATTCGAAAATGACACGAATTTCACGGGTTTAGGTTGGGAAAAATAAGGATCGGATCAAATTCGGATCACCCGAAATTGACACGGGAAAAAATGGATCGTGTTCGGGTTGGACCCGTAGAATCCGAACACAACCCATTTTTTTTCATGTCAATTTCGAGTCCAATCCAAACATGACCCGGGTCCAACCCGAACATGAGTTTGAAATGTTAAAAAAAAATATAAATAAATAAACCTAAAGAAGCAGCCCCTTTGGCCTTTACCTTTAGTCCTTACTCCTTAGATTAGATCTACCTGCCTCTGCCCTCTTCCCTCTGGCTGTCTACCATCGTGCCTCACGCACGCCCTCACCTCCTCCAAGCCAGTGAAACCAGTGAGCCGGAACTTCCGAATCTGCCTCTGCCCTCTCCCCTCAGCTCTGGCCGTCTACCATCTCGTGCCTCACGCAGTCACGCCCTCACCTCCTCCAAGCCAGTGACCTGCCTGCTGCCTCTGCCAATCGGAACTTCATTACTGCCTCTGCCTCTGTTTCTGCCAAGCCACTGACCTGAATCTGTCTCTGCCATCTCCCCATTACTGGTATGTAATTTTCATGCTGACCTGCCGGAATTTCTTTTTCTTTGGTTTCATGATAATGAGTCAATGATATGATTACTTCTTTAGATTTATTTTATTTTTTAATTTTTGGTTTTTTTAATTCTGGTTACCACTGCAAGAAGTGGCTAGTTTTTGGTTGGTTTACTTTTTTAATTTTATTTATTTATTTTTTTCTTTTAGTGGGATGGGAGGGTGTAGAAGTGGTAGAGCGGTTGGGTAAGTGTAACTAAAGATAAAAAAGAGGGGGCGGGGGGGTTTTTTAAATTCTTCTGACCCTTCATTTGTCCTTATATCTTTGTTTTTTGTTGATGAAGGAATGTGCATTGATTTCATTGAGAGGACTGCAGTCATGATTTTGAGGGTTGGAGTTTCTCCATTGTTCTCATTGTTAATATGTATATATATGTATATATCTATATATAGGACCCCAAACTCCCCTTCTTTTCATTTTGAACTCTTCCTCTTTCAAGGCAAATCCAAGAAAAGAGTAGGAAAACAACAATTCCAAAGAAAGAGGCTGCAACATTGAGGATTTTTGGTGTGAGAGAATTCAATGCGTTTGTGTCCAAAAAAAAAAAAAAAAGAGAGAGAGAGAGAGAGAGAAAGAAAATTGAATTACTGGGGGGGGGGGGGGTGGTGTAAAAAATGGCTTGTATTTTCTGTTTATAGCATTGGATTCACTAGTAGATTTGGTTTATTGAATAGGACAATATGCCAATGAAAACCAACATTTCCATCACCGACTCTTTTCACATTCAAAAAGACGTAGGATACAGAAATGCAACTCCATATATGTAATGAATAAATATGACCCATTAAGATTTATGATAGGGACATGGAACCTTATGAAGTTGTAATTTTCTATGGCTCAAAAATCCCCTCCCCTCCCCAATTAGTATTGTTTGGTCACCATGTCAAATTGTCTTAACACTAAATGAGCATCTTGCACTGAGGATCGATCCTTGTTATGTTAATTAGATATGATTATTGATTCAAAATATTTCTCTTTATCTTATTATGTTCTTATGTATTTTTTTTTTTAATTTATAGATAAACCATGTTTATTTTGAGGCGCAAAGTGAGAATATTGATTTAGATAATACAATTAATGTGGACATTGAGCATGATGAAGATGTGATCGAACTTGAGGGTAGTGATCTCAATAAACCATTGAAAAAGAAAAGTTGAAGTCGAAAGTTTGGGAATTCTTCAACGTTCTTCCTCTTGGTCCAGATAAGAAGTTAAGAGTGCTTGCAAGAAATGTGGACACCAATATCTTGCCCTAGCGAGTACGGGACAGGTAATATGTTAAAGCATATTAAAAACTTGTCCAAGAACTAAAACTATGATTGTGAACCTTACACTTGAGTTGGAAGTTTAATTTATGATTTTCTATTTAAAAACAATCCTTAAAACTTGTTGTTTTGTCAATGATATGTTCTTGTTGAAGGTAAATTATTATTCTTCTAAGTTTTTTATAATTTGGTATATAATTTTGTTTATCTTGAATTGGTTTTTGTGTCAAATTTAAGTTAATTGCAGGTCGTATTTGAGTCCAATATGAGTTGCGGGTTCAATTCGATCAAATTCGTGTCACGGGTTCAGTTCATGCACGAGTTCAGTTCGTGTCGCGGGTCAAGTTCGGTTCATGTCGTGTCAACCCGTTACAGGTTCTGGTCGCGGTTTGAAGTCATTTTTGTGTCACGGGGTGTTTCGGATTGGGGATGAAAAAAATCGACACGGCTCTAACACGACACGAACTCGACACGTGATACGAATTGTCACCCTAATAAATACTGAGTATTTACATGTAAATGCTAGTATTATTGTAAAATCCAATATTTATCAATTTTATCAAGTAAATCAATGTGCTATTGTGAAATTTAATTTAT